>NQLW01000019.1:469735-483468 GCA_002312845.1 Kalanchoe fedtschenkoi
ATAATAATATTAATTTACAAAAGAAAAAAAATTAGAGAGACGGATGCATTGCATCATCATCAGCAAAGCTAAAGAGTCAAAGCCACCCTCCTTCTCACGAGCTCTCTCTTTCTAAATTACTCCTCTCCTTTGTCCAACTCCTAATTGGCTTTGCTTCTTCAAACCCTAATTCCTCACAAAAAAAAATTAAAAAATAAAAATGGTACGATGCGCCATTACGTATCATTCGAATCGCAGTCTCGTTCAATTGCAGATTTCGCTGGTAGCCATCGTTCTTCTTGTTTTCAAATTTTCGACGTGAGGCGGAAAAATATTAGCCCTTGATTGTTTGCTGCTTAAATTTTTTATCTTTCCGTTTGGGGATGCGCGAATGTGATTTCGTTCAACTGCCCTTACCCAATTCAGTGAAAGCCCTAATTTTGAATCACAATTCGGGGTAACTTTTCGTGATTTGATGATTGTCTGCTGGGTTTTTATTTGATTCTGGTAGTTAATGAGTTTGTGCAACTGTTGACTGAAGGAATGAGCGTAGGGGTTCTTTTGGGTTGAGCGAATTCACTTATTCCAACTGTGTAGAGTTGGAGGAGTGTTTTCTGAACCTTATTTTAGGGCAGATAAGAGTTGTAGGCACGTGATTTGGATCTGTTTCCATAGCTGCACTGAACGTAGGGATTCATTAAATTAGTTACTTTGAGTTCATCTAGTTTGTTTTTATTCGACATTTTAACACAGACATAATGTTCGTACTTTTTATTTTACATTAACGAAGCCAGTTGGTTAAATAGATTCTGTTACATAACATGTTTCTACTAAAGCTCGGAAGTCGGCGGTTAAGTTAATGCTGACACTGTTTTTCTAATCTTTTTTCAAGTCTCAGTATATTCAAAGTTCATTTCAATGATTTCAGAAACTGTGTCATGCAGTGTGTATTAGATTTTGGTCATTATGTAACGGGGCACATGTGTTTACGTATTTGAATATTTCTGTCTGTCTCTTACATGATTTCAATTATATTCAACTGCATATGATGCTAGCTTCACTAAATTTTTTTGTTCATTACTAAAATGGTACTACATAATTATAGATCTGACAGTGAGTGGTGACCTATTCCCCTGATAAAGAAGTGACGGAGAATACTTTTCCTTTTTGGTGACTTGATGGTGGAGGCATTATGCTGATTATTGTCAGCAAAGATGCAAAGGTTTCATGGTCCAAGTGTCACTAGTGCTGTGAACAACAATACAATTGGTGGTACATCCATCAGAGATACAGTTCGTGCTGATCTGTCACCTGTTTCAGCAAATTTTGCAATAAACTCAAGGTGAATATATTCTTACTTTCTTGTGCATCCGAGGTTATCTAACATTATGCTACTATCTTCTCTTTTTTCGCAGTAGCATGTTCATTTTGTTTCTGTCCAAATGTCACTTAAAGTTGGCTGTCTTTTCCACGTCTGCTGAGATTCAAATGAAACTACATTACACCTTGTTCCATTAGGACTCTTTGTCTCGATGGACCTCTTCGCTTTGTTACTCACCGTGCTCATTAGCACATTCATTGTTGACACCTTATATGTAAATGTTATTTTTAAATGTGTTAGCTATTTTCCCACATCATAACTTCATATCTGTTCCAGTGAAAACACATGTATTTCATTTAGTTAATGTATAGTTTGTTACGCTGCAGGAGGTCTTCCCAGATAACTGTGTACAAGTTGAAGTGTGATAAAGACCCTCTGAATTCGAGGTGATTTTTTTCTCAGTTAACTACGTAGTTTCTCAGCACATGTTGTTTGAAACTGTAATGTAATTAGTTGACGAGAATGGAACACATATCATCGAGATTGAGTTTATTCATTTTCAAATGAAGTAATAAACTTTCCTCTCTCTTCCAGGCTTGGGCCACCTGACTACCACCCTCAAACTCCAAACTGCCCTGAGGAAACTCTTACCAGGGAATATGCACAATCTGGGTACAGAGACATGGTGGAGGGGCTGGAGGTAAACATTACGATAATTTGCTTTTCAAAATCTGAAACCAGTATCTTCCTTAATATTAGGTTTTATGATTCATCTACCTGTTTTGTATGGCAGGAGGCACGAGAGATTTCATTATCCCAAGTTCAGATCTTTACGAAGCCTGTTGTTATAAAGTGTAAAGAGGTGCTTTATTTATCCATACACTGTAGATTTGTTTATCATGCCATCAGTACATTATTTTGAACAATGTTCTTTTCGGAAAGATGGAGTCGACTAAAAGTAGTTTCCTCACAGGCCATCAGAAAGCGCCTAAGGGCTATCAATGAATCTCGAGCCCAAAAGCGTAAGGTGATGTATTTTCCTTTGACATTTATATACTACTCGGTGATTCAATTGTACTACGAAAAGTGGATATGTTTTCACAAATTACATTATTATTATACACATAGAAAGTCACTTAGTATGAAATTCTATCATGAACTCTTGGTGCAAATTTTGACATGTTTTGGTACAAAAGCATAAGGTGATGGATTTTCCTACCACATTTATATATTACCCGGTGATTTAATTATACTACGAAGAGGATATGTTTTCACATATTTTATTATTACTATACGCATAGGAAGTCACTGAATCTGAAATTTCTATCATGAACTCTTGGTACAAAAATTGATATGTTTTTTGTAATTTTCTGGCTTTATTAGGCAGGTCAAGTGTATGGAGTTCCTATTGCAGGTTCTTTGTTGACTAAGCCTGGTATCTTTCCAGATCAGAAGCCATGCTCAGAGGACTACCGGAAGAGATGGATTGAGGTTTAGTTTTCTCATCTAAATTCAATGCTAAATGTCTAGGGTTGCTAGCTCTTATCGGTGGGTAGCCCACTTTGACAGATAATATGGGTTGACATTTGGCTCAGATTCTGAGGGCTCAGTACACCAATTGGGTGTACAATGAGAAGCGGTTATGAATATTGCGCATAAATTTATGTAGGCATATGGTTGCTCTGTAATAATTATGCGGTACCTTGTTTGCAGTCGAATTATTTTGCTTAAAATTTTATGCAAGTTTTGCAGCGTAGCTAATTATAAATTTTTAATCGCTATACAGGGTTTATCTCAGCCGCATAAGAGGTTACGTACTTTGGCTTCTCAAATTCCCCATGGTTACAGAAAAAAAACACTTTTTGAAGTTCTTATAAAGAATAATGTTCCGATACTGAGGGCAACATGGTTTATCAAAGTGACTTATCTTAATCAGGTACTTATTCTGTAACATTGCAATGGAATCGTAATAACATGTTGTACATTTGATATAATTGATTAGTAATCTAGCAGGTTCGTCCTGGTGCATTCTCTTCATCTGGAACACCTGACAAAACTCAGATATCACGCTCTGAACTGTGGACTAAAGACATTATTGATTACCTACAGTACATTTTAGATGAACTATTCTCTAGAATTAGTTCTCGCTCTGCTTCACATGGCAGGGAAAGATCATCATTGATATATTCTGCATCGAATCATCAGAAGGGTGATCAAGCAGTGGTTGATGGGGATGGCCCTTCCTTGCATTTTAAGTGGTCGTATGTTGTGCGCTTGTTGCAGTGGCATCACTCGGAGGGGCTGCTTCATCCCCATCTTATTATGGATTGGGTTCTCAGTCTATTAGAGGTCTTGTAGTTTACAATTTCCAACTCAGTATTTGCTGATGGGTATCATTCAGTAGTTTCTTTGATGGGAATTCAGTGGCAGTTATTGAAATAAATTTATTTTTTGTATTATCTTTTACAGGGGAAAGAGTGGGTCGAGATTTTGCAGCTGACACTGCCTATTATTTATAGCCTTGTAGAAATCATTGTCTTATCTCAAACTTATGTGCGAAATCTTGTTGGAGCTGCCATTCGTTTTATGAAAGAGCCTCCGCCTACTGGTTCTGACCTTGTTGATAATTCTAGGAGAGCATATGCAACTTCAGCCCTGACGGAGCTACTCCGGTACTTGATAGTGGCAGTACCTGAGACACTTGTGGCCTTCGATTGTTTTCCTTTGCCACAGTTTATTTTGTCTAGTGCAGTCAACGATGCTGCTTTCTTGCCAAGGCTTGCTGAGGATGCGCAGAAGATTAAATCTGAAACTGCCTCAATCAAAGACAGAGGGGTTGATTCTCATTGCTGGTCATCTTTGAATCACATTGTTGCATCTATTCAGGCACAGGCAGATAGTCTGGTCAAGGCTGCCAGCCCAGGGTATCCAGGATATGGGGCTGCTAAAGCTGTGCGGGCCTTGGATAAAGCCCTTGTACAGGGTGATGTAAGAGGAGCGTATAAGTTCCTCTTCGAAGATCATTATGATGGAGTTGCTGATCAAACTTGGATGATGGAGGTCAGTCCATGCTTGCAGTCGGCTCTGAAGTGGATTGGCACAACAAGCTTGTCACTTATTTGCTCTGTGTTTTTCCTTTGTGAATGGGCTACTTGCGATTTCAGGGATTTCCGAAATGCCCGGCTGCCTAACCTTAAGTTTAGTGGTCACAAAGATTTCTGTCATGTGTATATTGCTGTTAGATTGTTAAAGATGAAGCTGAAGAACTTGCATGATTTAGATCAAAGCAAGGGAGATGGAGCTGCTGAATTCTGTGGTCATGCTAGGGTATTCGGTAGACAATCCAATGCATCTGGTAAGGCTTTATCAGAAATAGCTTCTGACATGAGTGATGTAGTGAAGAACCCAGAACGAGAAAGTATTGACATTTTAGATGCGTTTGAGAGCCCTGGTCCATTGCATGATATAATTGTTTGCTGGATTGATCAGCATGAAGCTCTGGGAGAAGGTACCAAACGCGTGCAGTTTCTCCTTACTGAACTGGCGAGGTCTGGAATATTTTATCCTCCTGCTTATGTAAGGCAGTTGATTGTGAGTGGGTATGCAGATGCAGATGGGCCTTTATTGGACAAGAGGAAAAGACATCACCAGATTTTAAAGCAGTTGCCTGGAACTTTCATGGGTAATATTTTGGAGGAAGCACAAGCTGCCAGTGAATTCCTGATACAGGAGATAGTGCATGTATATTCAAATGAACGGCGGCTGGTGCTTCATGGGCTTGTTGGTGATCAGTCGCGGAAAAGCAGTAACATGTCACCTAAACGGAAGTTTAATTCAGGGTCTGCTGACAAGTTTAAATCTTTCCAATCACAATCAGGGGATATTGCAGTTCGTGGCAAGAGTATCAAAAGAAACTCTGGGATGGCTGATTTAAGGGCTGCTATATCTCTGTTGTTTCAGTTTCCACAATCCACATCTAATCCAGTAGATGCAGTAACTGAAGAATCTCAAGCGGCTCTTAAAAAGTTTGTTGGGCTGAATGGAAACCATGTTTACGCTGTGGATCAGGAAGAAGGAACACTTAGTTGCGAAGAATGTAGAAAGGCTAAGAGACAAAAGTTTAGTGATGAGAGAGGTTCATCCATACAAGTGGAGTCACCAAGTTTATCTGATGATGAAGATAGTTGGTGGGTAAGAAAGGGGACTAAATCAGTGGACACGTTCAAAGTGGAACCACCTGCCAAGCCAATGAAGCAGACATCAAGAAGTAGGCAAAAAGGTGCGCGTAAAATGCAAAGCCTCGCTCAACTAGCATCTGCTCGAATTGAGGGTAGCCTAGGAGCATCGACAAGCCACATGTGTGATAACAGAGTTAGCTGTCCTCATCATAAATCTGGTTTGGAAGGAGAAGGGGTCAAGGCAGCTGAGGTGATAAAATTACTCCAGGGAGTGGATATCGTATCTCTTGGAAATCTTTTGAAGGAACTCAGCCTGGTTGAAAAGAGGACAATAACAGCTTGGCTGACTAGAACTGTGAGACTATTTGTTGAGGAACTGGAAAAGAAAATAAAGGCTAACCAATTCAATCGGCCCTATCCTGGTGATGAAAAGATTTCTGTTCAGTGGAAGCTCGGCGAAGATGAGCTATCTTGCATACTTTATCTTTTAGATGTAGCCAATGATTTGATTTCAGCTACCCATTTTCTACTTTGGCTACTGCCTAAAGTTCCCTGCGGTTTGAACCCTGCAATGCATACTGGGAGGAATGTTCTTTTGATGCAAAGAAACATGGAAAACCATATCTGTGAGGTAGGAGAGGCGTGTTTGCTGTCATCAATCAGAAGGTATCCTCTATATGTCTTATAAATCAAATTGGGCAATGTTATTATCATATGTTTTTAGAAGCTTAAGTATACCGTGTAGGTTGATTATATGATTCCAAGATTATTCTGTAAATAGATTAGGAATTATAGTAAATCACTTATTCATTAAAAACCATCATATCAAATAGTGGTTTCTGATTTCATCTTCTTGCCTGTTCTTTTTTGTTTTTTTATTTTCATTTTGGAGTTCATCAAGGCATTTATTAAATAATTTCATTAATTCATACGCCACGCCTTTATATATGTGTATATATATTGGCTTTCCTCTATTTGCTTATTTTCTTTAGAAGGGTTCTGATACCAGTTACCGCTTCTTTGGTTTTTCATTTTGAATCATATTATTCAGGTATGAGCACGTATTTATTGCGACGGATCGTATTCCTGAACTCCTGTCTGTCTGCATGCATCGAGCTGCAGCAGTTATGTCTTCCAATGGAAGAGTTGCAAGTCAGTCTTCTATGATTTATGCTCGGTACCTTCTAAGGAAGTATGGCAATTTACCTAGTGTCATGGAATGGGAGAAGAACTTTAAAGCATCTTGTGATAAAAGACTTATATCTGAACTTGAATCTGGAAGGGCATCGGATGGAGAATATGGTTTTCCTCTTGGAATTCCAAATGGAGTTGAAGATATTGATGACTATCTTCGCCAAAAGATAAGTGGTGGTCGTTTATCTAGAGTGGCCATTAGCATGAGAGACATCGTACAAAAACATGTAGATGATGCCACTCACTATTTTCTCAACAAGGAGAGGAAGATGCTAGCATCAGGTGCATCTAAGACACCTTTAGAGAAATGGGATGTTGGATATCAAATTTCCCAACAAATAACCGTAAGACTAATGGAGTGTATTAGACAGACTGGTGGTGCTGCACAAGAAGGGGACCCTTCTTTGGCATCTTTTGCTGTTTCTGCTATTGTATCCAATGTGGGGCCCGCTGTAACAAAACTTCCAGATTTTACTGGTTCTTTCAACACTGTTCGCCGAATACTACGGGTTCATGTAACTTGCCTGTCATCGCTGAAGGATGCTCTTGGAGAGCGTCAGAGCCGTGTATTTGAGATAGCTCTTGCAACAGAGGCATCTTCTGTACTTGCTGCAGCTCTTGCCTCCGCAAAGACAACTGCATTTGATGCTAGTTCAAATTCATCAAGCGATACTCTGAATAGTTCTGCTAAGAAATGTCCTGGAAAGTCCACTAAAACTGCAGCTGCTGTTTCTGCTCTAGTTGTTGGGGCAACTATTCAAGGAATCATTAGCTTGGAAAGAATGGTATGTGTTTTAAGAATTAAAGAAGGATTGGATGTGATCCACTTTATCAGGAGCGTGAAATCCAGTGCTAATGGAAACTCCCGCACAGCTGGAGCTGTTAAGATGGAGAACTCAATTGAAACTTTTGTGCATTGGTTTAGGCTTCTTATTGGGAACTGCAGATCCTTACTTGATGGTCTTATTTCAGAGCTTCTTGGTGAACCATCTGTTGTGGCGCTGTGCAGGATGCAAAGGTCTCTCCCTGTCAGTTTGATACTTCCTCCAGCCTACTCTATATTTGCATTTATGACATGGAAGTCATTCATTCTTAGCTACTTAGCAAACCGTGAGGACATCCATCAACTCTATGTTTCTTTAACATCTGCTGTGAGTGATGCTGTTCATCATTTGCCATTCCGTGATGCATTCTTTAGGGACACCATAGGTTTTTATGATCTTGTAGCTGCTGATGGCAGTGAGGCAGAATTGGCCGCCATTATGGAATTGAGTGATCCTGATTCACAACTGAAAAACATGCGTGTTATTCCTCTTCGTGCCAGGCTCTTTCTGAATGCGTTAATCGAGTGCAAAATGCCCACACAAGACGAGGCTGTTAGGGGCGGTTCTGGACATGCTGATCTTAAAGAGCGTTACTCTGAAAATAATGCAAAACTTCTTGAAAAGCTTGTACATGTCTTGGATACACTGCAGCCTGCAAAATTCCATTGGCAATGGGTTGAGCTAAGACTCTTGCTAAATGAACAGGCGTTGATTGAAAAGTTTATTGCACCTGACGTATCCTTTGCAGATGCTTTACGTTCTCTCTCGTCAAATAATGACAAAGCCACTGCTTCTGAAAACGAAAACAATTTCATTCAGTTGATTCTTACTAGATTATTGGTCAGACCGGATGCTGCGCCGTTGTATTCTGAAGTAGTACATCTTTTTGGAAGGTCGCTTGATGATTCAATGTTATTACAGGCAAAATGGTTTCTTGGGGGCCAAGATGTTCTTTTTGGTAGGAAATCTATCAGACAACGGCTTACTAATATAGCCGAAGGTAAAGGTCTTTCAACAAAACCACAATTTCATAAGCCTTGGGGATGGGCCAGATGTAGTGCAGATTATGCATTAGAAGCCAGCTCATTAGAAGAAGGTGAAGTTGCTGAAGGAGTGGATCTGAAAAGGCCTGGTAAAGGATCACAAACGGTCAATTTTGAAGGTCCCAATGGCAGCCTGCGGCTGGTGACTGAGAGAGCCCTCACTGGCTTAGTTCTTCCATGCATTGATCAGAGTTCTGATGGCTCGCGAAATACCTTTGCAACTGATTTGATAAAGCAGTTGAATAATATTGAGCAACAAATAGCAGCCGTTATTCGTGGGACAAACAAACAATCAGGACTCGTGTCTTCTGGACATGAGACTGCAACCAACAAAGGCAATAGCCGCAAAGGTATTCGAGGTGGCAGTCCTGGGTTAGCTAGGCGCCCCACTGTGCAGTCTGAGTCTATACCTACTTCCCCGTCTGCTTTGCGAGCTTCTATGTCCTTACGACTGCAGTTCATCCTCAGATTGCTTCATGTTATGTGGTCTGACGGGTAAAGTCTCTTCTTCTTGATTTACTTTTTAGATGCCTTTCATGCTGATTAATGCTTACACTAAACTGATTTAATAAGTCGTAGTGCTTTTGAGTTTCGACTAGACTCTTTTCATGACATTAAATTGCTGCTGAGTTTCAGATTTTAGTTTAGATTTGAGTTTGTTGTTGCTTTATTCTGTATCCTGTGTGTATATTAGACGTACAAGAGGTCATAATCCCGTGGAACGCAAAAAAGAGGGGTCAGAGAGAAGTGTTCATCTTTCTCTCCAGAATCCTCCAATATCTCTCTAGCTTCCTACCAGCCCATACACTCAAACACTCTCCTTTCCTCACTTCCCACCCGCCTCATGGCTACTCTCCCCGCCCCCAACCGCCTCCATCCCACTCCCCCAGAGCAGCCCGCAGCCATCCCTCAGCTTACAACCCAGCAGTCCATCGGAGCTCCCCATAACACAACCACCCTCCGAACACAGCCCAGTCATCCCTGAATGACAAAAGCTTTGCTGCAGCTCTCGCCGGCTGGAATGCTCCGAGATTTCAGAAGTTGGACATCCCCTTACGGAGTAAGGTGTCCCGCGACGGAAAGCCAACCCTGCTCTTCTCCCCGGCAGAGATCAAAGCAGGCGCATCGCAGCTCCAGTTTGCGTTAATCGCTAAGTTTTCGGCTGGAAAGCCAAAAACAGAGGGCATAAAGCAGCACATCAAGACATTCTGGCGTCTAGCCGGCGCCTTCTCCTTGGGAAGTCTTGATGGTAGGCACGAGCTCATCATCCTGAGTTCCGCAGAAGATGTAGTCCAAGCTCTCGCCTGCAGTTCGCATCAGATTGAGGCCTTCCTGTTCCGTCTGTTTAGATGGTCCCCGGACTTTAACCTTAAGAAGGAATCGGCTGAGACGACGGTCTGGGTCCTCATTCCTCAGCTTAGCCTAGTATTCTTCAACGAGGGGTTCCTACGGCCCATAGGAGATTCGATCGGTTCATTTTTGAAAGCGGATGAGCGCACATTATCGAGGTCCTCCCCTGCTTACGTAAGGTTGCTGGTGGAAGTAGACCTCAAAGTGCCGCTAATCCATGAGCTCTATTTGGGTTCAACAGCAGGAGAGGGGGAAATGTACGACATAGTATATGAAGGTAAGCTGGGATACTGCAGTAAGTGCAACAAGCCCACACCATTTCAAAATGTAGGAAAGTTAAGAAGCAGGTGACTCTCAAGGAGAATCGCCAGAGCAACAAGGCGAATCCTCATTCCGACCATGACCACCTCAGAGGGGAATGGATTTCGATTTAGAAACAGAAAGAGAGACCCCCAACCTTCAAGAAAAAGGAAGTTCAAATCACAAATACGGGAATGGGACATCCAGGCCCTGCTTCAGGTAAGCTCTCCGATGGTAAAATAGAACACTCAAAGGAGACGAGAAACGCAGATTCCTTTATTAGTAGCGAACCAAGTAGGATCGTCCCAAATCAGGAATCGATCGACAAAGACCCAGGTCCGTCAAAAAAGGCGGTAGAAGATCTCCAGTTCAGAAAAGCGAACTACTACGAAGCCTTGTCAGGGGACATCGAAGAAATCCTCGAAAATGAAGAGGAAGTATCCTGCGTCCCCGATACCCCGGAAGAGGCTATCCAGGCTAGTACCAAGGAAGTTCGACAACCGATTGAGTCAATGCTGGGATCCAGAAATAAAAGAGGGAGAGGCGCAACAGCCTCGTGAACGGATGGTTAAAGAGCAGAGACAAAGCCCGCGAGCTCGACACCCTCATCAACATTTGCCTTAATGGTTAGTGCTATTGTATGGAACATTAGGGGCTTCAATAAGGTGGAATCGAGAGGCTACCTTCCTTTATTAGTCCAAAGGCATCAGCCGGACATCTTAGTTATTTTAGAGCATAAAGCGAAGGCTTTCAAGCTCGAAAACCTGGCCAAAAAGTTAAGAATCGGAGGTAGTTTCGAATGCTCGGAGGTGAATCGTTACACCTGGACTTTGTGGCAAACTAAATCAGTTTCTCTTACTAACTTCACAATTCATGATCAGTGTATAAACTGCACGGTGGAGGAGTTGGTGTCTGGGTCCATATTGGCGGCCAGTTTTGTCTATGGTCAGTGCAATCGGCAACTTGATGATCAAGGTCGACTTGAGCAAAGCCTATGACAAGATCCAATAGGGCTTCATCATACAATGCCTCCGCCGCATTTGTTTTGAGGAACAAAGTGTGGACATAGTCTTTCGTGCTATTTCTGGGTGTCACTTCTCCATCAATTGGGTTGGATCCTCCCACGGCTTCTTCCCTTCCATGCGTGGGCTGCGGCAAGGTGACCCTCTGTCCCCCACACTGTTCGTTTTAACAATGGATGTCTTCTCCCGGATGATAAACAAAGAGACCCAGAAAGAAAATATACTCCGATTCTCCTGCTCCAAGAAATTAGAAGGGGCCTCTCACCTTCTATATGCGGACGACATGCTAATCTTCTTGTCAGCCAATAGAAGATCGATAGCTAATCTAATGAAGATGATCTCCACCTTCTGCAATGCATCAGGTCACAGCTTCAACCCAGCCAAAACCAAAATTTTCTTCGGAAAAAAGGTCTCCCCCAAGCTTGTCGGTGGGTCTGCTCTGCTTCCAGCTGTGATCAAGGATTGCTTCCAACCACTTACCTCGGTTGCCCTCTGTTTAAAGGAAGACCCCGTATTGCACTGTTCGAAGGAGTGATTACACAAGATCATCAAGAGAATCGAGGGATGGAAAGCGGCCTTGCTCTCAGCCGGCGGAAAGATAACGCTGGCGCAAAGTGTCTTATCAACCATGCCGGTCCACGTCCTCTTTGCCATTCCGGTGCCAAAAAGTGTAATCAATAGAATTGAGCGGCTAATAGAATTCAGGTGCGGAGAAACGAAGACAATGGGTTAAGGCTTCCACAATGCTTCAACCTTATGAAAACGGTGGTCTGAATGTGAGGAATCTGACAGAGGTCATGGAGAGCTTGCATGCTAGATTGGCGTGAAAGGTGATGACCAAAGCGTCTCCTTGGGCGGTCTTTGTAGGAAATAAATATTCCACCGGAGGTCGGAGTCGAGGGAGCAGCCTCTGGAACCGCCTCTGCCCTTTAATTTCGCGGTTAAAAGATGATTCCTTGTCTAGGTAGGCCGGGGAGACTGCCCGGTCTGGGAGACCCCCTAGTGTCTTCCCCCAATTTCGAGACCCCCAGGTATTCACTTCAATGGTTCCCTGCATGCCCTGCTGCAATCGGACACCCTCAAGGAGCAGATCATTCCCCTCATCCCCGCTCAAGCCCAGAATGTGCTCAGAACCTTGGCGCCTTCGGATGAGCCTGATATATGGCGCTGGACAAGAAACAACTCAGGAGAAGTAACAGCTAACAACTATTTCAAAGCTTACGGCCATTGATTCCCTCCGAGCAATTCATGGAAGAAAATCTAGGCGCCAATTATCCCAAAGAAGATGAGCTTCCTGATGTGAAAGTTACAGCATAAGGTTTTCATGGTTGATACCTTCTTCCAAAAGAAAGGCTTCCACCTAGCCTCCAAGTGCAAATGCTGCAGAAACCCCAGTATTGAATTGGAAGATCACCTGTTCGCACAAGGGGAAGTGGCTAGAAGGATTTGGGGCTGGCTAAGCACCTTGTTAAACAAGCCATGTTCATCAAGCAACCTGAGGGATCTATGGTGGGATTGGCTGGGGAATTCGAATACTCAATCTCAGGCTGGTGCTGTAAGAATGATCCTCTTCGGCGCAGGGCTGTGGGAGATATGGAAATGGCGTTTCTCGGCTATCTATGGAGAGGAGCAGAGACACCTCAAGGAATGGTCCTTCCTTACAAGCATTAACTTCCTCTTAAAGGCGCGGCTCGAGGTCCATCTGCCCAAGATCAAGATCCGGGTCCTGAATCTCGCAGCCAGATCGCTTGACTCCATAGATAAGCCGCTTCCTCCGCCCGCTCCTCATCTGCGCCCCGCGTGGCGACCGGCGCAAGGGGGAGCTACGGCCAATATAGCTTCTTTCGACACTATTGCAGCCTTCATCATCAGATCTGTGGAGGGCCGCTTCATCAACTCAGAGGCTTTCCTGGCTGATCTTCAGATCATCTTTAGCAAGGTGAGAGATTTTGTAGCCCTAGCCGAGGTCAACCTGTTGGAGTTGCAGTACGACCGCGAGGTAGGTTCCTTCGCCAGCAGGAAATTGGCCTCCTCTCTCTGCTCCGTCCCCTGCATCCTGATCAGCAAATCAACTAACGGAGATGCTAGAGCGTTAGCCCGCTCCTCCCCGACGATCATTGATAACCTGCCAGTCGCGTTTCTCAGCACTGCCTACCTTCCATCTGAGGTGAAGTCGGTTGTAGTCCTAGATCGCCTCAAGATCCCCAATTGCTAGCTGTAGTAGTCCTCCTGAGCTCTGTTTTGAGCGCGGCTAGGCCTGATGGCCTCGCCCTCGTACGCACTAGGCACCTGGCCGCTCGGCCATTGGTTTCTTCTGAAAAAAATTTCTCTTGTTTAAAAAAAAAACACACATTGGCCTAATGTGCTGTCTCTCTCATTTCGACGTTTATGAATTTTTGAGAGCAGAATTGTGTTTTTATTAAAATATTGTTCATGAGCTAGTTTCAAATCATTAGATGTGTGTAGATAAGTGACTCTATTACTGACTCTGTCTGAGGACTTGGAATTGGGTTCAGTTTTCT
>NQLW01000019.1:484784-508105 GCA_002312845.1 Kalanchoe fedtschenkoi
TCAGGATTATTTTTCCCCGCTAATTACCGGAAAGAGAAAAGAAAGAGATGTAGGAAGAAGCTAAATAGTCTGCTCCCATCATCTTCAGTGTTGTTGCCATCTTCTTTTTTCTCTTCATTCTGATTACATGTGTTTACTTATGCATACATGATGTCTGTAGCTCTACTGTTAGTATGTATATTGACTAGTTACAACATTAGTCATTCGATTTTTCAGCTCAAAGGAATGAGGCTCCCTTTCTCTACTTGTTATTACACATTTTCTGTCTTATTAATGTGTATATGCTGAGCTGACTTACTGTTGCAGAACATTGGCGAGTGAGACGTTACTGTAATTTTGTTTCCTATCAATCAGCTTCTTTTTTTTTTTTTAAAAAAAAAAGTAAATCTGTTGAAGTTTTGTTGGAAGTTTCATGTACTATAGTAGAGAGAGCTTCATTTCAATGTGAAAATAAATTCATGCAAAAGGCCAACCGCCTCCTCAGTCGGGGTAACCTAGACCTAGACTTCGCAGCCTTTGGCCCTAAATTACAAACCAGAATGGGATAATGAGAAGAAATTATGAATTTGAGATAATATCATAGTTATCAGAACCGGAACGGGAGTTGAACCACAGCGAACTCCGGTTTACTGGTTGAAATGGAGGTCTAATTACGCATAAATTTTAATATAAATATAAATTATAACACATATTTGCAACAAAACTGAGGTGGCTGAGTGGTTGATGGGACAATTGAAGCTTCAGATGATCAGGGATTGATTCCTAACAGACTTTTTTTACTTAGTGTGCATTTATTTTTATTTTCCATAATCTGTTATTTATGATAATATATATATATATATATATATTAAATATTGAACCGGTTTTAAAACCGGCCGATTTATAGCGGTCGAACCCGGTTTAGTCTGGTCTAACCCGGTTTATTTGTACCTCTATTGCATGTCCCCAAGCATTCCAACAGATTGTATTCATCACTGGGATGAAGATGGTTGATGGGTTTTAGGTGTCGTTCTGTAAAATTAAGATCTGAATGTTGTAAGAAAATCTGAATGGTCAGATCACTGGTCAAACCACAACTGATTGCTGAATGATTTATGTTCATATTATAATTTCTTTTTTAAATATCTTAATATATAATGATTTATTAATTTAAAATTAAATTATAATTTTACAACATAAAAATAAAAATAAAATTTATAATCATGTTATAAAAATATTATTTATTTATGAAGTGTGTGAATATTTGAGATAATATAATAAGAGACCACCTCTTAATAGAGTTTAGTAAGTGCAACAAAACAAGGTCTATCTATCTCATATATATGGTCCGAACTATAATATGTGAATATTTGGGATTCAAATCATCAGATTTTATCCTCTTAGTTTTAATGTTATGTCTCATTATGTCACGATATGACTTATTTTCTACTCGAGCACTACCGTAGAAATTTTCATTATGATAAAGTAATAATTATTTTTAATATCAAAATGAAAACCTTTCATGTTAGTTCAAACATGTAATTAATCTATCATCAAGATAATATAAAAAAGAAATAAAAAAGAAAGTCAAATGAAATATACTTATATGAACTACAACTTTTGTTACATTACCTTAGGGTAGGTGCGCATCATTCTTTGCCGATATTCTACTTGCTTTAAGTCCTCTCTATGAATGTAAGAACCGGATTGGTATCCACTACCAAATTTCAATGATTTACCGGTTAATATTTACCGGTTATTTGTTAACCGGTAAAACTATATCGGTTAATTTAACGGTTAAATTATCGGTTAAAATAGGTACCGGTTAAATTTACGGTTTATTTATCGGTTAAAATAATTACCGGTTAACCTAACGGTGAAAATAGCGGGCGAAACATATCTGATTTTAAGAACTGCGTGGCCAACCGACATTCCAGCCGATAGACCAGCCGGAAAACCGGTTGGTTCAACTCAACCGGTAGCCCACCCGGCCGGCCGGCTATGCTACCGGCTAGGTTGAACCAACCAGTTTTCCGGCTAGTCTACCGGCTGAAATGCCGGTTGGCTGGCCGGTTCTGGTCGGTTCTTAAATTTAAACCGGTTTGGTTTAATTTTAGTTAAACCGGATTCTTAAAATTAAACTACAATTCTAAAATAAACCCTAAAATCCTCTTCAATCTGTAAATTCTTAAAATTAAACTAAATTCTAAATCCTAAAATCGTAATCCTAATTGCCATAACCATTACCGATTAAATCATTAATTGTCATAACCATTACACCATAGCCGATTAATTAAATCATTAAGATTAGACTCCAATATAACATAATATTATATAATATACAATTAAAAAAATATAAAATCCATAAAAATAATTTAGACCTAAGTAAAATCCTTAAAATTAATTTAAACCAAAATAACATAACTAATTTAACAACTAAACCAAGCTTAGCCGATAAACCGACCGGTTTACTAGCCGGTTTACCGGCTAAGCTATTCCAACCGGTAGGCTTACCGGTTTGGATGGTAAATTAGCTTCAACCGGTAATACCATCTCTAATTTAACCGATAAATTTTTTACCGGTTAACTTAACGGCTACTAATTTTTTAACCGGGTTACCTACCGATTAGATTTTCCACCGATAAACCTATGAAATCTGGTAGTGATCTAATAACTCAAAAGTAGAATTTGAAATAATATTTATTTCTCTAACATATGTATCTTAAGTGAAAATTTTATATTCCATCTTTTAATCTTCTAGGTATATATACGGTTCTTCTTCTAACGTGTTGACTCATTATAATAATGAAACAAATACCCTCATGTGGGATGAAGCTTATGACTAAAGCCGAGTTCGAGGTTTGGTCTAATTCTAAATCTAACTCTCACCCTTACTGTGCTTACCATAGCCAAGTATATCAAATTTGTGTGTCTTTTTAACCATTAAGACTTGAGATGCATCATCCTTTTGTTCGTTCTGTTCATCAATTTTCAACTTTGTATGCACATTTTGGCAATGACATATACAGAATGCGCATGTTAAAGTTTAGAACTGTTGAAGTCACAGATAAGATAGATAAAGATGAAATAAGTAGCAAATTTATTAAGAATGTTATAGTTTGACTTCTTTAGGCTCTATTACTTATTCATATTAAGTATATCGAGAGCAACTAGTGTAACCATTTTATGTTGACTTCTCATGAGAGATTTAATAGTGTTAAATCTATTGTTTAAACCTTCTCTTAAAATAACTTTTTCGTTATGTGATAATATCATAGGCTCCCATGTCCTCAAATCGCTTTTCTAAATATGAGTTCAAGGTTATCAGTATCACATAACTCACATCTTTTGAGTCATCTTCATGCATGTTTTGAAAAGCATCTATGTCTATGTAGGGAGCATTGAAATAGGGATATCTAGAGTCAATAATAAATTATTTCTTCTCTTATCTAAAAACAAATCTCAAAATTTAGTAGCAATCCAAATTGATTACATTCAAAATTTTCCTTTTAAAGATGGATTACAGTGAGATGATAAACCGGTTGCTATTAAAAATTCGACAATGCAAAGTGATTTTTTTAATAAAAGTTAATAAAAATTTGCTAATAATTAAGAAATTATCTTAATATTCTTCTAGAGATAGAGACCCTTCCTCAAGTTTAGCAGGCTAAGATGCATATTTTGTTAAATGTATAATTACATTTAGCTTTTCTCTCAAGGAATAAAATCTTGTAATGCCAAGCCACTTACAACCAACTAAAATAATGTAATTTGGGGATTTTATAGCCAATAAACTAACAACGTGTGTATAATAACTGATTTAGTGACATTATTTAATTTTAGTGTCCACATGTCACTACATGATTAGTTATAAAATTTGAAAATGGTGTCGTTTTGAATTGGATGGAATTAGCTTGGCTGCCTCATATCTAAATCTTTCTCTCAATATTTAATTATGTAGGTGCGCAATAGCTTCTAATTGCATCATATGTAACTCTAGATTGTTGGGTGACATCTTGTGTCATGGTTTTCAAGTCCCTTGTCTTAAGACATTTTATCATTTTTTTAATAAACCAAACCATATAATCCTCACTAGGATAGCAAGAACATGTTGCTATTTTTGATGTCATTCACTGAGATTGACGTCGTGAAAAGTATTTTTATTTTAAAAATAACATATTTAAAGTTTAATATCATGAAGGGTCTCTAGTTTCAATCACTACTAAAATATTCTAGCTTCTCAACCAAATAGTTGGCTGGAAGACAGATGTAATATTTTGGTAAGTTTTCAAGTAGGAACGTTTCTAAAAAATGACTAGAAATCTTAGCACACTTACAACCATTTTTTCAGACTTCTCGCTATTTTATGTTTTTGCAGGGCATTAATACAAAAATTTAAAAATAATAGCAATTCCTTGCAAAGTGACAAAAAACTTCAAAGCTTTTTAGCCAATTTCTGTCAACTCATTAAAAAAATAATTTTGACCAAAATGCGGTTGAAACCTGACTAGAAAATTGAAATAAAAAATGAACAATATTCTGCTTTGATGAGGACATCACACCATGGATTCTACAAACTGCGTCAAATCTCAAACGATCATAACTCTCAATTTCGAATGTTGGTGAAGGGCCCACAAATAGTAGTTAGAAAGATCTTATTTTTTTTTAAAAAAAAAGAAAAATTTTATTTATAAGAAACCGAGGCCAAAAGGCCAAGCGCCTTGCGCGTACAAGAGGGCGAGGCCATCAGGCCTAGCGAGCCACGCTCAGAACAGAGCACGGGAAGGCTACGGAGCTAAACCATGGAGGATCTGGAGGCGATCTCAATGTCATCTTTCCAATGGATCCAGCCATGTGTTAAAATTTCAACTGAGCTATCCGGAATCTTCAAAACAAATTTTGTGATATTTAAGTACAAATTTGGGCTTTGGGCTTAAGTAGTCTGATAATAGGATTTGGACTATGGGTCTGGGCCTATTAATACTAGTCCAAATCTTATGAGTGATAGAAATCTTATCAGTGATAGAAATCCTAACTAGTTAAGGAGAAGCCCTAGCGTTCTAATCTTATTAGTGATTGAAATCTTAATTAGCTTAGGAGAAGCCCTAGTTTCCTTCCTTATATATAGATAGTTGTAGTATTCTTTTTCAGTTGAATTTTGTTTAGATTAAAGTTAGCTGCTGTTTTTTTTTTCTGTATTCGCGCGTGTCGGCTAGATCGCCCGTTTACTTGTCTTCAAAATCCCAACTCTTATTTTTATTTCGGATTTGCGATTTCAGTTGCTTATTCATCCTGTTCTTGCTTGTTCTTTGATTGCTAGCAGGTACAAGGACCTTCGTGGTCACATTGATAGTGCTTCCACAAGATCAATAACACTTCTGGAGTAGGTGAAACGATTGCTAAGGCGCAACGTCCTGGACAGTTGTAGTCGGATCACCAACGTCTCCTCCTCCCAAATTGAAACCCTATCTCATTGAAAGATCGGGACCACTTAAACTACTATCATGCTTCTTCTTTCTTCTTCTCCTTCTTCTTCTCCTTCTCCCTCTTATCTCTCCGCCAAACAACCCCCAACCCCCCTTATCTCCTTTCGATCAGCTTCGATGGCAGTTTCCATCTTTAACAATCTCAACTCCGTGATGACCACATCCACCTCTCATATTTCCGGATGCAACACATATTTTACTGCTTCTTTCTTTCCAATTCAGACGCGCTTTCCAGATCTTGTTTGTCTTCCTCAGCCCCTTGGTCTCAATAAACTCATTGTACAAGTATCTTTACTTAATAGTTTAATATTTTGAAATTTAATGAACTTTTATTATATTAGTTGCCACAATTATCAATTAAGATTTTTTAAATTTTTTAAAATTAAATTTCTTGTTAAACTAGTTCATGATTCACCATTGAAAGTTATATATGAAGAACTGGGCATATTTGTAGCTATTTGGCAATGGTTTATATAAATTTGGTTACATTATATTGTGAATCAAGATTGGATTCGATGAAATGGGCATATGAAGAAACAATATCCTACTTTGCTTGTGGATATGATGAAAAAGGTATACCATAAAATAACACCTTCATGTTGTTTGTGAACCATGAATAAGGAGCCAATTTCTTTAATGAGTTTGGTCATCAATGAACTATTCATGTTTCATGCTAGAACTTGTTATCACTAGTTTCTTAGATGAGTTTATTTTATAGTTTTTAATTTAATATTTTTTTGAATAAACTAGTGTGTATAAGTTTAAAGTTCTCGCTCATAATGTATAAGTTTTTGAAAATTTAAAGTTTGTATAGGTATATTAATCATTTTTTTGAGTTAGTGAACATGTGTTCTTCAGCTCCAATCACAAAGAATGGAAAGGCCACGAGGGTTGAGCCACCGACCCCTTAGGGGTCCACAACGGGAGGTTGGAGATATCCGTTTTTCAGGAGGACCAAAGCCGATGGCTTCCTGCTCACAGCGTTAATTCCGCCTAGCGAGTAAGTAAACTTTTTTTTGCTTATCAATAGCTTTTTTAAAATAATATTTTATTCATATGTGGTCTGTAAGACCTTTGTCAAAGCGCCTACATAATAAAAAATGACTCGCGGGGAGCCTACATGGTTGTGACATAAGTCTACAAGGATTCAGGGACCCTCTATTGCCTGAAGACGGGCTGGACGCAATGGGCTATAGATCATGGGTGTTTGGGCCTGAAGTCATGGGCCGAGCTCGTGGAAAGTTGCTAGGGCTGCAGGGGCGTCACACGAGGGGACGTGAGTAGGCGACAATGCGCTGCGAGGATTATGACAGGATGGGAACGGGGACCGAGGCGGAGGAAGGCTCGAGGAGCGGACTGGACCGTCTATGCAACACGCGGCCACCGAGGAGCGCCATTGCCGGGAGGAGCTGCAAGAGACACCAAAACAAACCCTAACCAAGCCGTAGTCGGGTCTGTGGGGTAGATCCGACCAACCATCCGCGCCGACAAGGCAATCGGAAGAGATGAGATCTACCCAAGATCAGAGGCGGCCATGGGGATCTGCAACTCAAGATCGACGTATCCTAGCCGGTAGATCTGGTCCGATGCGGCGCCAGGGGGGACGGGGAGGGACGGCCCAGCAGCCGACGGATAGAAGCGATCGTCAGTGTCAGGAGGGAGGTGCCTAGCGCCGATACAGATGACTTACAAGCACTCCGACGAGGAGGCAACAATCCAGCGTGGCTGAGGGAGAGAGTCTGAAGGAGATGTGCGGGTGGGGCTAGCTGAGGAGGGGGAGGGTTTGGCACCACTGCGGGTTGGGGTAGATCTATCGAGGGGTGAGACAGATCTTGGCCAGCGAGTCTTCGGGCTACGGGGCCGGTGTGGCCCGAGCGGAGGCGCAAGCCTGCAGGGTTTGGGCGTCATGAGACGCTGTGAGAGAGGGCCGGTATGCCGAGCCAGGAAGGGGTCCACTGCATCAGGCGGCTGGAGCCAGAACACCCAGCGGATGGGGATTCAGACCTCCGAGGGATGAGGCGGCTAGACGAGCGAGGCGACAGGGCGAACCTTTAACCGGCTACAAGGCAAGAGGGCCTGATTGTGGCGGCCGGGAGCCTGAAGTTGGGGGTCGGAGGCCAAGAGTTGGGACAGTAGCACGTGCGAGGAGGAGGGCCTGCCCCCACCCTCCTCCTCCACCTCCGGTGGGATTTTAGAGAGAAGTAGGAGTGTTTAGATTTTCGAGAAGTAGGAGTGTTTTCAATAAGTAAGTAAACTTAGTTTTAACTTTTTGTCAACTAATTCCAAAATAACGTGCCTGAGATTTTGGTTTAACTTTTTTCAATTTGTAGTTTAGGTTAGAGCCACCATAATCATTTTTTTCACATAAATAAAATATTATTTCATATTTAATCAACTCTAATCTTCAAAATGTTATATAAGATCAATTATATTTAAATCAAACTCAATTAATTTAAACGACATCCTAAATTAGTTTGGTAAATTTTTCTTGTACTTCTTGTTGGCAATTGTGATAATTCAGAGTGCAAGTGACAAAACAATGATAGTTTTTTTTAACTGGACAATCTTATATCCCATTCAGATAAAAACAAACTCTAGAGTGATTAGCACAACTGTCCCGAAATGATAGTTCAAAGCCCCCTTCAATAATTTTTGTAAATTAACTTATCATTTGTTATAAATATAATTTCTTGTAGACTATTTTAAAAAAAAAACCAATGTCATAGGAAAAATAATATCTGGCCATTTAAGAATGAGAAAATTACAAAAATAATGCACATAGTCACTTCTTTTCAATTTACATGCATTATTATCCAATTTACAATTTACAGTAATAATCTAATGTAAAACCTCATCGTAACCATTTAATTTGTAGCTTTAGCCTCCAGTGGCAGTGTCAGTGGGGGTACAGCCGTACAGTCATTCCCCAGATCCAACTCAAAATATTTTTATCTATATTAAAAAAAGAAAATTAATTTTGTATGTTTAATTTTGCCTAAATTTTATTTACGTATCCCGAATCCAACCCAAAATATCCTAATATAGCAAAATTTAATCCATAATTCACCAAAATAAAAAAATAAAAAATAGAAAACACATAGAAGTCTGCAACGTTAAATTTAAAACAAAAGGTTTAGTATCTGATTCAAGAGCCAATTAACTTTATCTAACTCTCTATTATTTATCCGCAACCGGCCAAAGATTTGGAACTGTGACACTCGACGCGTAGTAACTAAGATGATAATTTTTTTTCATACTCTAAATAAAAATTTCTCAAGCCGTCACTACTACTCACAAAATTAATTAAATCCTTACAAAAGTATCTTCATAAACACAATGCAATTTGATTTTCATTTTATTTATAATGAACCCAAATCTCGAACTCAAATCTCACCATACACTATTTTCATTACCAAAGAACATTCTTTTTTATTTTATTCTATTAT
The DNA here is from genome assembly GCA_002312845.1 of Kalanchoe fedtschenkoi. Lineage (NCBI taxonomy): Eukaryota > Viridiplantae > Streptophyta > Magnoliopsida > Saxifragales > Crassulaceae > Kalanchoe > Kalanchoe fedtschenkoi. Next base: position 493,696 of record NQLW01000019.1, read on the forward strand.
TAACTTTAAAAAATAAATGAGAGCAAAATTGCAGATCTCTAGATTTGGGTTTATTGAAAATATAATGAAGATAAAAATATAAGACAGTTTAAAATGAAGAAGTAGAATTTACGAGGGATGTTTTTAGTTTTTAAGTACTAAATTAAGTTTTGGTGGAGGAATTACAATTTGGTCCTTTATTGAATTTTTCATATGAAGTGTAAAATTTAATATTTTTATAATTTTCTGAAAAAAATTCTCTTTGGTGAAAGGTGGGGATAGTAGACTCGTATTTGACAAATCCAGTACGGTCACGCACACTGGTTTCGTTCGTGTCAAAGCCGGATCAAACGCAAGTCGCACGCCTCATTCCGTTCGTGTCGGGTCCCCTCCACACGCGTGAAACCCTAACACCATTTTCAGATATTGCCTGCCGGTCGGAAACGCTGTCAGCGACTTGGCCGGTGATCGTACCTGCGTCTCCACCTTGCCGCCATCAACTGGTGCTCAGAAGTCGGCTGGCCGACACTCTTATTATCCGGTCGCCGGGAAATGTGGAGCCCGATCCGGTGATTTGGAGGATCAGCGACTGGTTTTACTGAATTGAGGTGGTGTCAGGAGTCATGAACTTCGGATGAGTGTGAGGAATTGGGATTTGCGTGGTGCTGAATGAGTTGTCAGCTTGGAAACGAGGAAATTGTGATGCTCTTGTTTTCAATTCCATACCTCTCTCAGGCCAGATAGAATTGTGCCGGTACATTTGAGCTGCTGTAATTTTGAACGACAATGTCGTTCATAGCTAAATGTAAGAAATGACTCATGGAATTGGAGTGACAGCTGAGGTTTTATTTGATTCTGCTATTTTCTCCTCTGAAACAAGCGAGTTGGGTTTGGTATAATATAAAAGCTCTTGAAGTGAAAAAGTGGCAGTTCGAATTCTTCATCTTCAAGGATATGGTTACTGAGATGCAGAAGATGTTATGTTTAAGTGAGGATGATGACGAGGAAGATGACATGGGCGTTAAGGAAGAAGGCAATGAGGAATCAAGGAACAATGCTATGATGATGGGAGGAGGCGGGGACGGCATGGGCAATAGCCACTTCCAACATCACCCTCAGGAGCAGTCCAGTAGTCAAGGGGGATCGAGGCGGAGGAGACCATTAGAAGAGAAAGAGAGGACAAAGCTACGGGAAAGACATAGGAGAGCAATAACTGCTAGGCTATTGGCTGGGTTACGTAGACATGGGAATTACAATCTCAGGGTCAGAGCAGATATTAATGATGTTATTGCAGCGGTAGCAAGGGAAGCTGGATGGACGGTTCTTCCAGATGGAACCACATTTCCTGCACGATCTCAGGTATGCAGGCCATGTTTTCAGATTTCTCATATCTAAAACACGGTTATTTGTGGTAAACACGTCTATTTTACAAATAAAAATCTGATAATCAACCGTTTTAATCTCTTAGAAAACTCACTGAGTATGTAATATTGACCTAGCAGGCCCCTCGACCCCTAAATGGTGCACCTAATACAATAACAACGTCTTCACCATCAGTGACAATGCAACCAATCCCAGCATCTTCTCTTAGAGGAGAATCTCCTAGTTATCCTAATTCAGCTGATTATAATGCCTGTCGCTTGAAAGGTGTTTATATGTCCAGTGATATGCCATACGATTTGTCATCTAACGAAATGTCTCATACTTCCTTGGTGGGAGATGGATGCGGCCAAACAGGAGATCTTCCTCTAATTGATGGTTCCATGGGGAGTATTGACAAGCAGGTATGATGTTATTCCCTGCATATAGAGTTTAGGATTTAGGGTTTTAGGGTTCACTTTTATGCTTTAGCCAAACTTCAAAATTTATACTTTGTTAGTTGATTTCATATGAATGATATTGATAGTTACTTTTGCTCCGTAAGTGCTAAAGATGGACGATTGAGTTTTTTAATAGACATGTACCTGACAATCAAGGTGCATGATGCATTATATTGTTTATTTCTTTTTGGCTGCCCATTCTTGTTCTGGAAAACTTTTCGCTTAACATTGTATATCATGTACTAACCAAACTAAGAAGACTATGAATGATTATAACCTCCGATGTCATGCATGAAAGATATCTTTTACATTTTAGACAAAGAATGTTTATGGCTAAGTTTCTAATTCACACTCTCATTAATTGTTATCTTACGTGACTTTGTCTATCGTGTTTCCTATTTGTGCTGCAAGTGATGTGTTTCTGTTAACAGCCCGTTCATTGTCATAACCTTTTGAATCCATTTATGATAAGCTATCACCAGCACTATCTGCTGCTTATTGCATGGTTGATTATTTTCTCTTTCTTTCTTCTGGCATAAGCTTTGAACATTTCTGACTATAGATTATTGAAATGCCCACGAGGTTACAAGAGCGTGGTTTTGCCGGGACTTCCTACATACCTGTGTATGTTATGCTACCAGTGAGTTCTATTTGTGCTCTTTACTTCTTTCATATATTCATCTAGTGTTTTTTTGTCGACAAATGAATTTCCGAGTTCAATTTATGCCTCTAATCTGATTTCAAAGACAAGTGATTTTACGTATTTAACGTTCTTTACTTTTTCTCTGCTTTTCAGTCCGAACCATTTCCCTTATCATTAAACATATACTTTTGTTTATTGTATGAATCAATATTCTAATTCCAGCCTGTTACAAATTGGACATTGGTTAGTCTCCAACCACTAATCTGCTTATTTCATGCTGTTTTGGCTCTGTGGCAGCTAGGTGTCATCAACTTGAAGTGTGAGATAGTAGATCCAGATGGTTTAGTTAGGCAGTTAAGGTTATTGAAGTCGGCCGATGTAGATGGTGTAATGGTGGAATGCTGGTGGGGTATAGTAGAGGCCCATGCCCCACTTGACTACAACTGGAATGACTACAAGAAACTTTTCCAGATTGTGCGAGAACTTAAACTTAAGTTACAGGCAAGTTTCATCTACAATCTGCTCCATAAAAGCCTACCACGGAAGATTTGCTGACGCTCATCTTGCTTACTACAATAATGTCAATCGTCTTTGTTGAAGTGATGGTCAATTTGATATGTTTGGTCCTGTAATTACTCATTGGTTAGGTCAAGAAATTGATCGACAAGGATATCCTCTTAGAATCTGTTGGATTCTTTCATCAATATTGTACATATTGATTACGGCTGATGCTAAACTGTGTCTCAATATCGTAGGTCTTTTACATATTAATTACAGCTGAAATTTAAACCATGCCAAAATATCCATTCAGGTGGTGATGTCATTTCATGAGTGTGGAGGCAATGTTGGAGATGATGTTTGTATACCTTTACCCCATTGGGTAGTTGAAGTTGGTCGAAGCAATCCTGATATTTTCTTTACTGATAGAGAGGGAAGGCGTAACCCTGAGTGTCTTACGTGGGGGATTGACAAGCAGCGTGTATTGAAAGGCCGTACTGCTATTGAGGTATTTTATTTTATTTTGCCCCCTTAACATGCCTACTTTTGCTGGAAATTGCTGTCATTCAGTTAGACACATAGTTCCTATGATTGAGCATCTGATCATGGGTTTGAAGTCAGATTCTTTTGTTCTACAATGTATCTTAACAAGCATTTGTTATCCGACCATATATCTCATTTACCTATGCTAGTTCTACAATATATCTCGTTCGACTATGCAGGTGCTACATAGCTTCTTTATGAAGCTTATATGTTGTTCTACAATATATATATTTTATTTTTTTTGCGTACATAGGTTTACTTTGACTTCATGAAAAGCTTTCGAGTAGAATTTCATCAGTTCTTTGAGGATGGTTGCATATCCATGATTCAAGTTGGACTGGGTCCATGTGGGCATCTGCGATATCCATCTTATCCAATAAAGCATGGCTGGAGATATCCTGGTGCCGGACAATTTCAGGTTTATAACAACTATGTATACCTTTTTTGGTTCATCAAATTTTCTGATTATTCTTTTTTTCAGAGTTGTGATCTTAAGCAGCCTTATGCATAGAATATCAATATACGTAAAAATGCTTCAGCCTAGATTTAGCTAAACCGAGCTGAACAGAATTTAATATTCTTGCAAGACAAAAAGAGGCTGAACTCAACTGAACTGGAGATCAATGATTAATAAAAATTTGAGCTAGAAAACTCATACTGGTCAGCATGATTTTTCAGTTTGAAGGGAAAATCTTTTATCTACATGAGTTACAAATTGTCTCAACTAAATTGTATTGGGATCATTCAACTTTGTACTACTGATTTTGAGCAAATCTTTTTCTGCCAAATTAAATGAACTTAGTGCTGTGTTTAGAATTAGGTCATTACTGGTGAATTATGTGTATATTATCTTTCGTGACTCGTTCATCTTGACTATTCTTTTTAGTGTTATGATCAATATCTATTGAAAAACCTGGCAACGGCAGCCGAAGCAAGGGGACATTCTTTTTGGGGTAGAGCACCAGATAACGCTGGTTCATACAATTCTCGACCGTTCGAAACTGGATTTTTCTGTGATGGTGGAGATTATGATGGCTATCATGGTAGGTTCTTTCTAAGCTGGTACTCACAGGTTCTGGTTGATCATGGTGATCAGGTGCTTTCTCTTGCAAAATTAGCTTTTGAAGGGACTCCAATTGCAGCCAAGGTACACAGCTTTTGGCCACGCTATTTACTTCCTCATATTTTCAAATCATTCACCTGAGTTGGAAATAAACCTGTTTGTGAGTTCTGAACCTGTTTAATTCTTTTATTATCCTCTCGTCTGTGCTAATACAACACCAAGATATTCATTTCGTCTCCACTTCTGTTTATAATGGTCACTATACTTTAATTAAATATATGGATGATTTTCATGTGATAAGAGCTCCCACAATTTTCTGCCAAAGCAGCTACCAGGTATTCACTGGTGGTACAAAACAGTCAGCCATGCTGCTGAACTTACTGCTGGATTCCACAATCCATCAAATCGTGATGGATATGCTCCTATTGTTGCCATGCTAAAGAAGCATGGCGCCATTGTAAACTTTACATGTGTCGAGGTGCCCGTATTTAGTGAGCATGAAGAAGTTTCAGAGGCATTTGCTGATTCCGATGGCCTGGTTTGGCAGGTGGGCATTAAATACTTTTATAGCTTTCAGATAAGTTTGTTGTGTTATTTTGAGTTGCCTTGTAGTGTGCTAGTCACTTTCCTGATCCTGTTAAGGTGATGAATGCTGCCTGGGATGCTGGCATACCTGTCGGTAGTGAGAATTGTCTTCCATGCTACGACGGGGAAGCTTATAACAAGATTTTGGATATTGCCAAGCCCTTCAACAATCCAGATGGACAACACTTGTGCACTTTCAACTACATCAGACTCAGTCTACATCTCATGGAGCAAAATAACTTAATGGAATTTGACCGGTTTGTCAAGAAAATGCACGGTTAGAACCTGAAATTACTCGCCTTTTTCCTTTGCGGATTAGATTTTCTGTCCATGACCAGGAAGCCACACTAAATAGTAAATACCAAGAACAAAAACCTTCTACCTTAGCTGATCAAGTTATTCTCGCATCAAATTTTGAACGCACTTTCCATTTTTTTTTTTTGTTGTAAACCTTGCCGGATCATGTCTGAATTACATTCTCATCTGCAGGGGAAACTACTCTTAATCACCAAATACGGTAATTACCGCTGATCAGTCTTCAACTCAAGGGGCGCATCAACCTACATTCCAAATGACCAAATAGATTTGCTTGTGTAAAATATGGATACATCTGGTCGGCCATCACAAAATATAGAAACAGATGGATTGTATAACAGTTGGCAAAAACAGCTTCGTCCTCAATTGACTGTACTAGAAAGCTATCAATCTTGTTGCATCTGGCCCATATTGGGCAGCCGCGGCAAGGATTAGGTCCCCCTACCCATGTACAATTCTACTAGGCTCATGTACTAATCTGCTTTGACATTATGTAATGCAGTCAAGACTTCGTCCATTGTATATTGAAGTGTTCATATACTAAGGAAGCTCAAAATCAATGAAAAGAATGATTGATGGCTCTTATTGACACTCTCATTTTCTAGCACATAATTTAAGATTTCTTTATCACTATGTGACCAGATTCATCAGTGTGGAAGATCCGCCCTACAAAGTTGTCCCAACTCATTCTCCTCGCGCTGGATGACTCGATAAGCGATCTTTCCACAGGTACTGATCTGCTGGAATTCTCTCCTTCACCATCTTGAAATGTTCCATATGTAGATGGTGAATATGCCTGTGGGACATCTAGCGCAACTGCTCTTTGAATAGCTGCCCTGTGTTCCTCAACATGTTCTTTGATCACAGATTTTTGCCTCTCCATTCTTTGTTTTGCTGGAATCTCCATGATTCTGTCCCTGTTCTGCAGTATCTGTCAAAATAGCATATGATTAAACAACATCAACGGCCACTCTTGGATGAAAACTAACTCAATAGAGCACTATGTTGCAAACAATGCAAGACAGCCGATTTCTACCCAACTTACATCAAGTGCTCGTTGCGACTCTCTTTCAATCCAGATGATAGCATGATCAGATGTCGCATTGCATGAGAGCACCAAGTGCTCAAACCTACCATCAACTGGCACCGCTGTCCTCACAACTGGTGGAAATCTCCCCCATCTGAAATGACGAATTCTCTTGTTACCCACTCTTTTAAGAAACTCATCCATTTATTTGTAATCCCTGTTCAAGTATTGATAATATACCAAAAAAGAAAAAAGAGCATATCTCAAATTCTCAAGCATATGAGATCTGAAGATGTTATGTTTTTTTTCTTCTTCCACTTCAAATCAGTTCATTAACACTAACTAAAATCTCCACCTGACATCTCGTTACAGTTCTACCAAGTTTCTTGCACCTTAAAACTAATGGGATATAATCACATCTTTGGTGCATCAAAGATGTGATTACTGCCCAACGGGAGGAGTCAATGTGAGAGACAGTGGCTCAACATTTGCATTCCTGGTAGTGTACCTGAATGGTTTCCGCTCGACAATATGATACAGGCGACCCGGTGCGTAAAGTCGCCTTGGATCTTTCAGCCTCTTCTCCTCCATTGTGCAGGTATCCTTTATGCACATCACACAGAGTAAGCAAGGCAAGCTGTTGAAATAAATAAGTTAGAAATTCTTACTCAAGGATACCTAATTGAAATAGTGTAGCAGAAACAGAATTATTGGCATGTGTTTGTCAAGTGAAACCCTAACCCGTAATCTAAAATTTATTTTGAATGTCTGCGGCTGATCAAGATTCCATACCAGAATAGTGACTTAAATACATCTTCCAAAGCAGTAGTTGTCCGGGGTAAGAAATCATCCTGGTTCGACATCATACCAAATATCAGAAAATGAGAGAAAACTGATCTACATAATATGCGGAATTGAAATTAAAATTACACACCTGTAGCACTACCGAATTGATTATATCTGCATATCGAACAGCCAAGTTGAGTGAAAGACATCTAGCAGGAGCAATGGCGTAACATCTAATATTTTTCCTATCCATGTTGCCCAACTTGCCTCGGTTCTGGACTGCTAAAATTGCCAACAGAGTAACAACACCAGCACCAAGTGAATGCCCAGCAAAGGTCAATGTGTAGTTTTCATTCTTTTCAACTAGTTCTTTCAATGTATCGCATTCAGCCTCAAGTAACCAACAAGCAGACTTCAACAAGCCATTGTGCACATATCCCCCGTCAAACCCAGTTTGCCCCAATTTATTATCCAATAAAACAGCATAGTCGTTCTCTTTTGCCAGATTGAGACCCCTGACTGCCAAAACTATATCATGGTTGGTATGGTCGAGATATATCAGATAAGGGGGTGCTCTACATTGAGTTTCTTCATAGTCTCTCCTCAAAACCACCCAGTCTGGATTGATGCCGTATCCTCCAGGGGGAGCCCAAACTGGATTCCTAATGTCTTCTTCATATACAGCAAGTATGATGCGACAAAGACGGGGGACACACTCGAATTCTTCAGGAGTGGCGAGTCCCCAGTTCTCACTCTCATGTCCAGCAGTGTACAGGCACTTCTTCCACGCCCAGCGAGCACAGCCCAAGCAGTAGACACATTCAATAAGCGGAAGCCCGCACACAATTGACATCGACCCCTAAGATACAAGAATGCGCCGCGGAAAGCAATAAATCAAACTCCAAGTTGCTTTGACCGACTATCATCAAACTCCTACTGCTGGAAATAAGACATCATAACATAAATAATACATCAGATAAAAAATCAACAATGCAGCACTATCAAGCACACATCGCTCTAGCTTACAGAGAATGGCAATGCTGAATCCAAATTAGAGAATGCACACATTCATCAAGCAAGCATTGGCCAACAAGAAGACTGAATACCCAGAAGGTTTAGGGTTCAATTTATAGAAGACGGGGGACTTTGAATCTTCTTCAAGCAAAGCAGACAAAACTAAGCAGCACAAGCAAAGGTGGAAGACGGCCTTGCCTTGCTTGACGAAAAGATGAAAATTTTATCAAACAGTTGCAACTTTGGAGACAGATTAGGGCGAGAAACGGGGAAGAAAGGAGGTGGGGTTGGATGGAGCTAGTGAGAGATGTTGAGGAAAATCAAGAAAGGCGAAATATTTAGAAAGGGAATTGGGTGTCACCTCACCTGCAAGTCAAACCCATATCTTCCCAGCCGAAGCTCTTTCTAGTTTCTACTCCCCCAAAATTCCTTAATAGCCACGACCACAACCTCGTGCTACGTCGTGTCTACTCTTAGTCAGTCAGTCTCAGACTGTTCCAGTCAACTCACCGTCTCTTCTTGCCAGACACCATCAGCCCACTTCAATCGGGTCTCAACAACGGCATACTGCCTCCATTACGACTTCAAGGCTGTGTTTGGTTTAGGGAAAATTTAGTAGAGAGTAAAATGTGGAGGAAAATTGATAAAATTTAATGTTTGGTTTAGATGGAAAATATCAGGAAAAGAAAATTATGTGAAAAGCTAGTGTGAATTAAAAGGAGTTTTGAAACTTTCCTTTGAATTTTCCATTTTAAATCAAACAAAAAAAATAAGATAAAATTCATTATAGATTTCACCATCCATCAAATTTTCTTTTTCCTACAACTTTCCCTAAACCAAACACAGCCAAAATGTTGCCGTTTTCACCCTCTTTCTTTTCTGTAAAAACATTCCATTTGATTTCGATTTTGAACACTAACCACGTCCTTCTCAACTGGGGTACTTTATTTAATTGACATTAATTTATTTTTAACTTAATTAAATTGAAATGACAGAAATTTATTGAAGTGTATTTATTTTGACAAAAACTTAGAGAAATTAAATATCAAACTAAAGTGCTTATCTAATTTAGACCGTTATTAAAACTGGACCGGAATCTAAACCGGTCATACCTCCGAATTATGGTTCATCGATCGGACCGGCCTAATCTGTGTGTCTAATTGAGGGATAAATTGTAATATATTTAAATTGATTGATATTTAATAATATAATTTAAGTGACCAAGTGGTAAAAACTTCACAATCAGGTGTATCGAGGTCAGGTTCGATTCTCGCCTGAACTCCATATTTTCATTGTCCGATCCGATTTAATAACTATGCTAAGGAGTAAGGACTTTATGTATCCTAGAATAATTATGTTATCATTTAAGTTCAGTAAACCATCTTAAGAATACATGCAAATTAGGTAGAATGGAATCAGGGGTGGATTTAAAAAAAAATTTGAGGACAAAATTAAAATTTTAATTGAAATTAAATATATAAATTTATTTTTTATATATATAATTTTTTTACATAGACATAATATATTTTAAGTAAAATTCGGGGGCGACTGACCCATTGCCCCCACAAGAACAACATTAGGCCCTAATGATTAGGGTTTTACATTACAAATTTTTACTATTACATAATTTGGCTTGGCTCACATGATCACAAGGTCCCACATCACGAGTTCAAAATTCTTGGCGGTCTGATTTATAAATTTTACAAAATGTTTTCATGATGTATAATTATGATTCTAGTCTTTGTTGCTCAAAGCACTGCATCAAAGGGTGATTATAATATTTTTCTAAGTATGTATTTAATATATAATCTACGTTAATTTCTTGATGTTCTTAGACAAATTTCCGACCACGGTCTTCAATTTTCTAAAAATATTGAATATAACTAGATAAAGTATATGACCATCTCAATTCCGGCCCTTGTCAATTAAAATAACTTAATCTAAATAGTAATATAATTTAATCCAAATATTTCATTCTTTAATATGCATATTAAAACTTTGATTTACTGCTCATGGAAGTTCCTAAAACAGAGGGTGTGTGACTAATAAGACAACAAATAGAATTATTTTTTGAATTATTTGATTTGCGTACAAGTAATTCAAAGAAAAATGAAGAACAACAAAAGAAAATACTATTCAATCAATCAATAAGAAAATGTCAAATTACTTTTTGAAAGTAGACAAGTATAAGTAGCAAAAGCTAAGCCTTCTTATTTGGGTCCAGCTCTAAACAATTATCTTTTTTGAGCTCAGCTTCAGCTTTCATCTACAAATGTAGAATTAAAGTTGAGATTCAAAGATACTCAATTTGAGTATAGGTCTTATATATTTCTAATAAATAAAGTTTTACTGTGATTTTCTTATAATTATCTGGTGATTTTTGGACACTGTTATGATCCAAATCATATTAGGAAACTTAAAGTCATTGTTTACCCATTGCTCACACGAGTGAGTCACGTGTGCTAAAATAATGACACGAGTGCGAGTGAACCACTAGTGCCAAATAATGAAGATGTAAGAGAAATTTATCATTGTGAGTGAGTCACCCTTGTACAACATGAGTTGAATAATTTTTAATATATTATTATGAGATTATTTTTCTTAATGAAATTCATATTTTGCATTTTATATTTATTGAGCTTCAGTAAGATAATTATTTTTTGTTACGTTATAAACTTAATAAATGGTTATGTTATTGCATGATTTCTACCACTGATCTAATCGTGAAGGTTTGGGCCAATCCCAATTAGTTGAGTAGGAAATAAACATATGTTGTTCGTGTTTATGTGGTAAATATACTGTTAGTATGCATGAGCTATATTGCCTACACTGAACTTCTTACCATTGTTTGTTAATGGTAAGAAAGTTGTCGCAAACGTGGATAAGTTCGACAACTTGCAGGGACTTATTCAGAGGAGTCGAGTGCAAGAAATATATCGTGTGCGCGGCCAGGTTGGTCAGTGCGGGGCTCTGGAGCTTATTTGACAAAAATTGTTATTTCTAGGTTTTTTTCTTTCCTTGCACTTTCTTTTTTTTTAATTACTTTTGTGCTTATGGACTGTGAGGACACATTTGAATTTCAGTATGGGATGAGGAGTCAAAACTTTAGTTAATAGAGTTTTGAGACTTTAATTTTAATAGTGCCTTGACTCTTTTATTTATTTTTATGCCCTTTTATTTTTAGTTTGAGTCATATCTCACATTATCATAAATCTAATTTTTTTTTTAAAAAAAATCCAACTCTTGCTAGATTTTTACTTTTCCATTATAGTGATTTGATTCCATGCAGATTCTGACGATTTTTCGAGATTAAGATAGATTATTTGGTTTGAGACCTTAGAGAGCTTCGAAAAGCCTTTTCGGAGTGTTTTAAAGCTTGGATTGAGGTAAATCTTAATGATTTAGTCTTTATATGTGATAAGATCGTCGTTGTGTTGTCTTATGCAAATAAATTTATAATCTCCTGGCTCACTAGCTAGTAGTAAGTTCAGGATCGATCCATATGAACTAAGTTCCTGTCACGTAAGTAACTAGGCAATTGACAAAAAAAGACTCTATAGTTTGGGATTTCAGATAAGTATGAGTAACGTAGGTTACTCAACCTGCACATTAAAATAAAAAGATCAGTAAGATAAATATGTAGTTTGGGTGACTTGACTTGTGAGGCTGTTGATCATTTATTCTAATGATGAAACTCTAATGGTGAAATTAACTCAGCAAAATATACATCACCTATCAACCATTCTATTGTTACTAGGTGGCAATGTGACTAAGTGTAAACAATTGCTCCTATTCTACAATCATCATACCATTTAGCCAATGATATGAATTATATATGTCTAACATGCACTAACTAGGTTGTCAGTCTAGCAAAAGACAGACGCAGTTGTTCTACTGTGATAGAGAGTTCAATTTAGATATGTAGGCTCTAGCCAATCTAAAGTACGTTTACATAAACATGCACAAGCATCAGTTTATTTGCCACTCGACTAATTGATATTGGCCCTAGCCTTCACAGTTTGATAAGTTGTAGAATAATTACAAGGTGACATAGGTTATCAGGCTATGCTTTTGAACAACATCCATAACAGTAAAAATAATATTAAAATTAGAATTTAAAAGTATAAATTATCTCACAACAATCATCACAAGTTTGCAGCACCTGAATTACTTAAGCGATTTAGCCACTGAGGACCATATAAGTAGACATGAGTAAAGATGTAGGAATAACCCTTACAACCTGACTAGGATCTACTCTAGGACGAGATCTCTTGCTGCTCTCCACTGCTCCTATAAAGATCACTGCGTCAAAGATAAGAAACACTGAATAAGAACCTAAAGGCATGGATACAAGCACCCTAAGGCATGCACACCCTTTGAGCTCTCTTGAACTCTCTTTAAATAGGCAAAAAGTAGCTTAGAGTTCAAGCCACAATTTAGAGCTAATATCTTATGAATATCCTCAGGACATAATGATGGAATTTGTACTTATTGGCTTATAGAAATCAGAATCGGAATTGGAGTTGAATTTGGAAACAATCTGTTCACCAACATTGGCTGTCCTGCTAGAGGTGGAGGAGGAGGGTGGGGGCAGGCCCTCCTCCCCGCACAGCCACTGCCCCACCTTCGGCTCCAACCCCACTCCCTTCCTCTAGCCACCCGTCACCCACACCCCACCCTCGTCCTCTCCTTCGCCCCATCCTCGCCGCACCCGCAACCCCACCCTCACCTACACCGCCACCCGCCGGCCTCTGGTTAGGCCTTATGGCTACAACCCATCACGGCCTATTGGCCTCCCCCCCCTCTACCTCGCCCCATCGTGATCTGCTGTGAACCGGTGCTTGGAAGGTCGCGCACCTCCTCGCTCCAAGCCGATCCGGCCAAGGAGGCCTGAATCCCCGACCGAGGCAGGCATGGCTGGTCGTGAGCCCCGGGACCGGCCCTCTCACCCGGCTAACAGTAGGTCCGGCTCCCCCTTAGTTCCCAAACACCGCGCCCCCCTCCAATAGGCCTCACTGCCAAACCCCTATAGGCCCCACGACCGCAACCACTTCCACACCACCAGCCCCAAATCGACACCCCCAACCTCCCAAATCGCAACCGCCTCCACACCACAGCCGCTGACTGGACGAATTTCTGCTTGGTGGGTTGGATCTCGTAATCCGGCGCCGCCCCTTCGTGCTTCGCCCCAGATCCAACCGAGACAGCGCCAGATCTGACCGTTGAGCCTCACGGCTCTCGGGCTCAGCGGCTCCCGTCTTGGCGGATTGCAGATTGGCCATGAGCGGCCGCCTCTTTCCCCCTCCTCGCCGCGGATCGAGCTCCTCGCGAGCAGCGCCCCGCCTGCGACGCCTCGAGTCCCTCGCCTCGACTGTCCCGCTGCCTCAACTGCGCCCCCTCCTTGAGATTCGCGCAACTCGTATGTGAGGCCGTGTCCGTGGTCGCTCCTCTGCAGCCGTCTACCCGAAGATTGAAGCCTGCGCAGCCCAGTTAACCAGGTACCTATCAAGGCTAGCAGAAAGCCCAACCAGTCAGCAGCCCTTCTATATTAGGCTCTCCGAGTCACCCTCTTTGTGGGATCTCAGATCCACCCTCTCAATGTAGGCGTTCCCGCCAAAAGATCCTTTAGGATTCCTAATAAAATACTTATTAGAAAAAGGAAAAAAACATCGGTTGTCCTGCTGGCAGATACCTTTTGTGAAAAAGCATTTCTCTTTCTGTAGCCGTTTGAATTGCGCAAATCGGACTTTTGGTGTAAAAGTTGTGGCCCATGTAAATTTTTATGTTCTACAGATTCAGGATTAAGAAACTGCAAGTTGTCGCGCGCACGTGTCATGTGCCTACCGTGTGAGTGGCTCTCGCACGCAGCCAATGCCATGTCAGCTATAATTCTTTCTTTCTTTCTATGACACGTCAACTTTATCACCACATGCACAACCAATATTTCAGCGTGCGGCTCTTGCACTCGCCTAACTTGTAGTCTTCTGTCCGATTTATATCCTTATCCGAATTATGCTCCGAAACTGCCATTTTAGCACGTTTTCACATTAAGACCTAAAATTAGTCAGAAATATGATAAATAGCTAAAATCATTTAATAACACTCTCAAACGGTCTAGAATTAAGTGAGTTAAGTAT
>NQLW01000019.1:509702-584530 GCA_002312845.1 Kalanchoe fedtschenkoi
CATTCCCATTCTATGATAATCCTAAAAACTCGATTCGATAAAGAATCATGCAGCAAGGGAGGCAGCCGAAGTAGGAATGGTAGCACAACAGAACTAGCAGCAAATGAGGACATTCTGGGAGCTCACTACTCCAATCTTTCATGTCATCCGCTCTGCTTCATAGCCACGAATGACGAAGACATCAAGATTAGAGGAGTATACACCAGCTCTCTAAATTCATAAGGACGCCCTGAGGAGATATTCAATGCCATCTACGAGAGTTTAATGTGGTCTGCATCACTATGAAGCCAGTCGGAAGTGATCTAGACCAATACAGGTTGCTAGTCTTCCCTTTTTCACTAATGTGTAAGCTAAGGAATGACTTCTGTATTTTCCTGCAGGAACAATCACCACTTGGAACCAAATGCAAGAAACTTTTATTGCTAAATACTTACATGTAGGTAAAACATCTCAAATCTGAAAAGAGATATGTGGAATAAAATAACAACCGAATGAGACAATTTGTGAGTACTACAAATGCTTCAAGAGGCTGACCACCAAGTGCTAGAACCATAGATTATTGGACCAGAATTTGATTGAGTTCTTTATTAAAGTTATGCTACCATAACATCGAAGATTGTTGGAAGCATCAGCAGGTGGGAGCATTCAGAACGGATACCTTAAAGAATTTAGGATATTATAAAGGAAATAGGCGAGAACGCACGTATGATCACGAGACCCTACAGAGTTCTCAAGGTTTGCCGCCTCAGATGCAAACACGGTACTTGCCCAAATACCACTCAAATCAGCTCCATCTTAAGAATTTTCATACATGAAAGCCATGATGAAGGAGATGCTTTAAATCATGAAGAGCATGACACAAGTACAATGCGAGGTATGCATATTAATTAATCATATCACTGATGACTTTGATATCACATAACATATTTAGAGGTATGCCCAATGAGGGACAAGCTACACACATGCAGACTTTCCTGGAGATTTGTGATACATTCAAAGATGGGAGGTGAAGGGATGAAGGTTAGAGAGAGAAGGGGAGATGGCCGGTCGCCGGTCCGCGTGGCGCTAGAGCAGCGCTTTGGGGCTTTGCGAATGAAGTTACGGTGGGTAGATAGCCGGAAGCTTTATGTGTGGCACAATCCTAGGGTTTCGAAGGAGCGCAATCTGGGAGCTTAAACGTCTCAGGTGAGGGATTAGGCGTCGGATTGGGGGCGAAGTGTTAAGGGGAATGCGATCCATTCGCCCAGCCGTATTGAAGGTCGGCACAGTGGCTTGTGGGGGTTGTTAAGGAGATGCATCAAGGAAGCGAATGCGCTATGCTGGGGGTTTCGTTGCCCTGGGTTTGATGAGATTTCTGAACATAGTAGGAAGGCAAACCTATGAGGTTCTCGCGATAGTCTTCCCAGGATAAGACGGTTTCATCTTTTCTACTCGCACTAGGTAGAAGAAATTCCTCAAAAACTTCTTTTGGTAGCTGGAACCAACACCATCTAAACGAAGAACGGAGAGTTCGAACTCTTCCTTGATATTTCGCTCGTATGCGGTATATGTGTTGTATATATCATCGGAGAAGCCAACTTATCGCTATTAATAAATAATAAGGAGAAACTCATTACTAGTGGATAGAAACCGTCGTACGGTTTCTAATCATGATAAATCAATAATCACCCTTATCTTTTTTACTGACTAAGTCAATAAGTAGGATACCTGACTACTTCTCCAACTGATCCGATAAATATCGATAGAGAACCGAACCAAGTAACACTTGATTTTTCTCATAGGATCAGCTGCTCCTATGGGTCTAATCCCATCAACCAAACAAAATAAGATAAAAGAGAATTGATCAGGTTCACTTTTATTTGAACAAATTTATTTAAGGATTTCAATCACGATTTGGCTCGTATCCATAACAGATAAAATTGTTATTATACATGTTTCGTTCAACACTTAATTATTGGAATTAAAGCAAACCGTTTAGGTTTGATAGAATGAGCGAAATTCCAACAATGTGTCCTATCCATCTGCCCTCGCTACAATATATCACTCTTGGGTGCATCGAGAGCACCTACTTTTGGTCCAAAACAATGACATTTTGTACAACATTTCAAATCGACGTCGTTTTGGTATCCATCAAACATAACTCATATAAATAGCAAATAATCAAAAATATAAAAAATAAAAGTTTGATTTATAAATATTAAAAGAATTAAAAATTTATAAATTCATACAATTTGTAGTTTTTATCCATTTAAATAGTTATATGTGAATTTGATGAATATAGTTGCGAATCTGATGAATATATATATTTATCTGATGAATATATGTATCGTTCTACTAATTTGCAACTTCATTAGAATGATACATATATTTGTCAGATACATATACATATTCATCAGATTTGCAATTATATTCATAAGATGCAAAAAAAATTCCAAAAAATTAGAAACACTACATGTTCATATATTCATCGCTTTCATACATATATTCATCAACCATCACTTTCATAGATATATTCATACATATATTTATTAATTTAATATACACATTCATCACTGTCATGCATACATTCATCACTTTATACATATATTCATCGCTTTCATACATATATTCAACAATTTTATACATATATTCATCACTTTCATATATATATTCATACATATATTTATTAATTTAATATACACATTCATCACTGTCATGCATACATTCATCATTTTATACATATATTAACCACTTTCATACTTATATTCATCAATTCTATACACACATTCATCACTTTCATACATATATTCATCAATTTTATATATATATTCATCACACACACACACACACATTACAAATATTTTTTTAATTTTTGTAAATCAATTTAGTATTTTTTTTAAAATTATTTTTCTTAATTTTTTTTAATTTTTTCATTTGTTTTAGATTTCACATGAGTGATATTTAATTAGAATATCAAAATGACATCGTTTGATTGAAAAATAAAACGACGTAGGGTGCGAGAGAACCTACTCCCAGTGCATTACACTACCCTTTATCTCATTTAATTAGCTTCGTCGGATTACTTGATCGGATAAATGTCATGAAGTTCTCAGTTCTCATTCTCTATGGAGTTTTTCATAAACCTCACCCTATATATATGGAGGTTCAATTGACAATCCCATTTTTGTGTGAGAATTGAGAATCTTCAATCTGGTCAATCACAATTTGCCACGTGTCCCACTCTTAAAAGAACATCTTGAAGAATTTTTTTTACAGCCACTCATGTGATACCACGTGTCTACTAACCAATAACCACGAGACACTTACAACTCGTCATGTGTCCCACTATCTCTTCATTTCACCTTCCACTTGCACTCTCTATCCTTTATTAAACCTATTAATTCTTATTTTCAAGTCTTAGAATCAATTTATGTAATTATATTGAATATATTTTAAAATCAAAATTTATAATGATATGTAAAAAGTATAAGGTTTAATTTAATACACATTTTGAGTATATTTTTAAATAAATATGATAAAACACAAAGTATAAAGTACAACAAATAAAGTTCAAAATTTATAGATAAAATTTCATATTTTGAAATTTTGAACTTTTCACTTTGTACCGTGTACTTTGATTTTTAAACTTTTGGACTATAAACTATGAAATATAAATTCTAGACTATTGATTTTCTACTGTGCGCTTTTTCTTTTAAAAAAACAAAAAAAATTTATCAAGTAGAAACCAATGACCAAAAGCGCTACACCTTTTGGTCGTTGGTTTCACCTTTCTGCTAGACCATTATATATTCACTCATCTTCAAATTATGGCGTGTCCTTTTCACTTATCCTCACTGTTATTATCCTAATTAATAAGATATGTTTGATGGGTCAATCAAATGAATATCACGAATCTCTCTCTTTAATATTTTTATTAGATTTTTGTATTGGAAGAAATCCCCATATATTCTTTCTTTTTTTTTCGCCACAGATTGATTGTCCATACTTAACTAGATTAGTGTGATATAGGGATCGTAAATATCATAAGCACGAGATAATGAAACGTGAGAATTTCATAAAAGAGCAACTTGACGGGCGGACTACCGTCGTATACTTAAGTTAAAAAGAAAACTTTTTTCAACCGAGCCTTGGAATCTACCGTAAGCTCATATTTAATGATAAGGGGGGAATTCTCCATAAATATAAATCATCTAATAGTAAATCAAGTAAAATAATAAAATAACTTTATGATAGTCGGGTAAGCTAGCGAGTTTAAATAAAAATTGATAAATCAGTGAATTGAAGTAAATCGAATCGAACCAATAGATTCTGTTTGATTTAAAGTGTTAATGGTTTGAGTATGATTACTATATTTTAGATTATGTATTAATTTAATTTAATTTTAAATATTTTTTTATTAAATGTAAATTACAACACACCCGATCACCCGGGATTCAAACTCTAGTTGTAGAGATTATCAGAATTCAAACCTCACCCTCTTAACCTCCGGACCACACCCCTGATAACTAGGGATGTAACTACAGATTGTGGGTCGAATTTGGATTGAATTTTTCATAACCAAATTCATTTATAATAAAAAAAAACTCAATCCGAACTTAACCCAACCCAAATTCAATTTTTACTTTGGGTTGAATTTGGATCAACCCATTTACTTTCATTAATAATGAAAATAAAAAATTTATTTTTTTTAATTTTTTTAATTTTATATTATTTAATTATTGTTATATTTATTTTGTTTTTAGATATATTTATAATTTGAATTGTGTTTTACAATTTGGATCAATCCGAATTCAGTTTGTTCAACTCAAAGACCAATCTAAACTAAAATGTGCAACTCAAAAATCAACCCAAATAAATTAGATCAATCCAAATTCAATTTAAACGAATTCAATTAGAATGAATTTTGGGTTGTGTCACATTCTTAACCCCTACTGATAACATACTAATTTAATTGAATATATAATATAAATTCATATCTCTTTATATGCAAAGTTTTCTATTTAGTAATTAAATCAGTAAATAAAACTCACGAAAAATTAAACCCAACCGAATCGAACCATGCAATTTGATTCGGTTTAACTTTTTGAAACTAATGATATGATTCAATTTCAAATTTCTCAAACTTATTACAAACTATTCGGATTGATTTTTTTATTAAAAAACCAAACTAAAACGAATCATTACGTGTGTACACTCCAAACTCCCATTTTACTATTTCAAAAACAACTATCCAAAATTGTTTTCTAGCTGATAGGTCGCAGGTCCCATAGCGTTTGCTTGGCTTGGTTTGATTTCCTAATATTTTGCTAGGCCAGTTTCCTTTTTGTCTGCCTGGCAGTTTCGTCCTCCCCATTTTCAAGTTCATATGAACCAGAAAGGAAGAGAGAGGGCAATGCAAACTAGCTTAATAAATAATAAGATACTACAGAATATCATCAACTTAACAGAGAACCAACAGCTTTGAATGCAGTGCACTCATTTCCAATCCAGCACAATACTAAGCATAAATCTCAAGTCCTAAATTTGCCCTTCCCTTCTCAGTTAACAATCCTCCACCTACAAATATCTTCAAGAGAACATCTCAACCATTCTAAAAAAAGAACTTGTGAATCACCTAATTTTTATGGTTCAGCAAAGGCTGATAGGAATATGGTTAGGATCAAACTTCAGAGACTCCAGTGGCACATTCAATAATCACTCACGCATCAGGTCAATATCAGCATGGGCATCTCGCATGTCCACTGGTCGCATGTGTGGCCAGCCCCCCATGGAGGAGTTAGGTGTGAGACTTTGACTAGAGTGGATGCTGCCTGGAGTAATAGGATGGTCAACACCATGGCGATCAGAATCAGTGGTATTTTCTTGAGCTTCAATCGAACTGCTCTTCTTTGCCTTTGAATTGCCCCATAAAAAGCTCCCAACAATCACCTGCAATAAGACCCATCATCAATCACTCTGAATAACACAAAGTTTACATTGAAAGTGGCTTGGGTATCGTCAGGAGTTTCATTTTTAATCCAATACAAGAAACACTAAGACATCACCATAGATCTAAATATAAGTGAAGCATATCTGATCATGAAAAATGAATCATATAGTCACCATAAAAATCAGGTAGTGCTGAGAAAACTGAAATAGGTGAGTTGGTAAAAGCATTACATTTCTCCTATGCCGATTGGCTAATGTATCAGCCTTACTGCTCTTTTGGCTATAAAGTTTAATCTTGGCTATTGCATACTATAGAGCAATTTATGATTCGACTGATCAGTAGCATACACACATAAAAATGCGTACATTTTAATAGAATTTTGCAATTGCTAACACCCCCTATAAAGACTTCATAAAAATAATACCTGGACTGGAGATGCAGCAATAAGCATCCCCCCAACTCCACCACCTATGACTCGCCCATCAGGGCTCGCAAGAGACACACTTAACCCCCCACTCCTCTTTCGGGAGCCATCAATATCAGTCAACAGATAAGAACCTGTCAAACATATTATCTCAAATCGCCCCTGCGGAAAACAACATGAAGTCAAAGGGAAACATTTATAGAAAAGGTGAGAGAAAAGCTGAACCTTAATTACTTCGGACAGGCAAGAAAACCAGTTATAAAAAAACCTGTCCAGGATAGAAAAACTAACTTTCTATTTCAATGAGTGCCATCGGATTCATCACATACTACGAAGGTTGAAAAGAGCCACAGGAATGAAGCAAAGATATTACTATAAGCAAAAGTTGCCCAACCTCATATGTGAGAGTGCCGCCCGAGGTCGAAGGTTGTGCAAGGGTTGCAGTAGAAACAGACCCACTGGCTGACAGTATGCACACAACTCTGGGGCCTTGTTGTGAAAATGACATAATCTTTGTTGTGATGTCCTGCCAAACATATAAAAAGATACACCTTGAGAAATTAGCTATGTAAAGAATTCAACAGATATTCAGTTGAGTAATCAAACAGAAAATATCAACTTCCGTGAGATCAAAAGACAAAAAACGGAATGCTCTAGTGTAAACCATTTAACTAGATCACACATATTTATAACAGTTTCAGTGTTTTGCTTATAGTAGATATGTTCTTGAAATAGACGAGTATAAAGCTTTGTAAGATAAATTCAGTAATACATTGATTAAATCTGGCACTGACATTCATATTCATTACAAAGACCATGCATTCCACAAACCATAAATATGTCGCTCTAACAATTACCTCTCCCACAGAGATTGTTATGACATGTGGAGTGAACCCCGTACCAGCTGAAGATGTCATTGAGGCACCTACAGAACATCATGTAGGCAGTGTCAGACATCAAAACTTCTAATCTGCACAATATATATGTGCCAAAGGAACTTAATAATAAAAAAAAAGGTAAATTACAAATACATTACCTGTACTTTCATCTGATTTCAAATCAGGTACCGTAGTTTGTAATTTTTCAATTCAAGTACTCTAAGACTAATTTTGAAACAAAAAACACTACAACTCATGATGATAATGAGAATCCACATTCAATAAGATGAATTATAGTGTTTTTTTAGTTTCAAAATTAGTCTTAGAGTACTCTACTTGAAAAATTATAAAATACGGTACCTGATTTGAAATCAGGTGAAAGTACAGGTAATGTATTTGTAATTTACCCAAAAAAATGCATATCTTGGAAACTTTAACATCATGAGGAATGTGCTGGTATAACATATACATTGCGTATCCAACTATAAAATCAAATTGTGAAGACTGTTGAAGACGACATACCAAGTGTAGCAGCTTGATGTTTCCTTCCAGAACCAGGAGGTCGTCCTCTGCCACGTTTCTGTTCTGATGATGATGCGGTTGATGCTGCTGCTGCTTTAGGAACAGATGGTGACGTAATGAGCGCTAAGGAGACACCTCTGTCAGGTCCGTATTTCCTTGGCCTTCCTCTTTTCTTTTGTGGCAGTGTGGAGGGAGGACTCGCATCTATAGAATGAGTTGAAGCTGTGGATATTGGCTCAATTTGCAGCGAATCCATAGAGCTGGCGACTCCCATGTTAGACTGGAACTGCATGTTCTGATTAGACATGTGCTGAAGACCTTGCAACCCAGACTGCTGCCCTGATGCAATGCCTCTTTGTACGTAGTAAGGTCCTGACCCGGAGAGCCCCATTGCTTCCCTGCGATCCATGCATCTGTTTCTCAAAAGCTAACCTGATGCCAATATATATAGGACTCTCTCAGTGAGACATGAATCTTTTTACTTGCTCTCTTCTCGGTTGAAGCAAGAGTAAAGATTTCAACTTCCATTGATGGGTAAGCCACATGTTTAACAATCCATCCATTAACAGTTTAACACATACCGTAGATTAGTACATAGTTGTGGTGAGAATAAAAAATTATGAAAGCCAACGCCAAGCAGAGAGTCGCAAATGGAGAGAGCAAGAGAAAGAGGAGTCGTCAGCATTAAAAACATTATCTAAATAAAAGATGAAAGCTAAGCTACACGTCCTACGTGACACGTGATAAATCTAGTCCCCGTAGTGTTTGAGTCGAGTACTATGTTGTTAAGAATAATAAAAAAACATCAACCAATTAATTAAATAAGCAAGCAGTCCAAGCGACCGCGACTGCCAAAAATCTTTTCCCAGGAGCTGAAAGAAACTTCAAAGATAAAACGCATTTCATGTAAAACCCCTTCTCTACAAATCCCCCCACATACCATTTCTGTTCAGAAGCAACACTGGAAAACGAAGTCACAAAGATAAGCCAAGGTGAGTTACTTACCGGGTTGTGCTTAGTTGGTTGAGTGGCTGTGGGTGGTAGTGTAGATCTGAAGCTGAAGGAGCAGTGGCGAAAGGAAGAGGAGTTGGTTGTGGTAATGGTTGTTGAGTGATGATTCTGAAGAAAATGAGCAACGGGTCGACCGGGGAATGGTGGGAAGAGAAGCGGATAGGGAGGGGGAGAAAGGAGAAATAGAGCAGCAGGAGGAAGAAAGGACAATAATTATGAGAGAGATGAGAAGAGAGAGTCAATAGGTTGTTGCAGAAGAAGCCATTGGAGTACTTATTATTACATTTACTCCCTACTTTTTTTCTTTTTATTTAGAAATTCACAAACTATTCTTCTTCTTCTTCTTCCCTAACAAAAGAAAAACGCTGAATTGTGAGCCCAGCTGGCAACGATGGAAGCAGACGCAGAAGCAGGCTGCTGCTCTCATCTGTCTGCTGCCACTAGTCTATACTAGATGAGAAGAAGGCCTTTCTCGTTCTACAGTGTTTGTATATGTCTGTAAGGCTACCCAAAAAGAAGTGAGAGAAGTTGAAGATGATGGTGCTGCTTTTACTACTTTCCTTGACCACAGATCAATCAGCCAAGGAGAGAAGGAGAGATAATAATGATGATGGTAAAGAGACAGTACAGTGCATTCATTTCTTCTCTTACCAAACATTTTGATTTTTTTTTGTTTTTTTAAAAAGTTGAATTTTGCTTCTGTAATTTGAAAATTAGAAATAGAAAAAAGTATAGAATTTAGGAAAGTTACACATTAAAATTTTTTGAAGTATGACTATTTATTCAATTACGATTCGAACTACTCGAATTGTCTAAAAAATGCATACAAAAAACTATAGGATCGATTATCAAATAAAATTTACAGTTGCACTACAAAACTAGTTTTATTTTAACAAATAGATTTGTGCGAGAAAATTATTCTATTTGGTAAAGAAATTAGATGATAGTGTTTCATTAACAAAGTCTTTTCATACTTCATAAAATCTAATCCTCAACAAATTTAATAAAATCAATTGTATTTAATGAATCAAACCAATTGATCTTAACAACGGTTGAAATTAGTCTGATTTTTTCCATCATATTTTTTTCAACAATTCAGATAGCTCAGACTGCAATTGAGGAAAAGATGATAGTTCAAGGCTTCTTTTAATACTTTTGTTAAAATTTAAGTGCATACTAAATCTAATTTATAAATTGCAGTTTCGTGATTGGAGGTTTATGTGTCAATTTGGATTTTTTTTTTTAAATTGGCCTTTTTGGAAAAAAAAATTCCCCATTGACCTAGGTTTCAAAAAGATTCAGAATGATCTATTTTTTTTGCTAATTTCGGTCTGAAACTGATGCTAAATTAAGCTCATCCGCTATTAGAAACTAATGTTGATGATCGAGTAGGTTGGCTGCTGACTAAGCAGCTCATCAACGCGCACATGGCGAAAAGCCAGTTTGTAACTGGCTCTAGAAGAATACATGAGGACATCACGTCGTCCAATGAGGAGGAGTCGTTGTCTCTTTCGGATACACATCCGACAAGTCCGGTAACTCCTATTCACGGACCAATTACTCGAGCTCGTACACGTCAATTAAACTATCAGGTGAACTCATTCCTAAGTGTTCACACAGATCTTTCCAAGGATTGGATGCTACTAAATTATTGTGATGATTTTGTTGTCCTTAGAAATATGGAAGGAGATACTAAAGTGACTACGCTGCATAAATCCAGGTCAAATCCCACGATTTATTCAAACCTGGAGCTGGCTTGCCGCGTGTCAAATTTGGAAAGTTCTGAAAGTCCTCTTTCAAATGGATTCAGCCAAGTGTTAAAAGTCCATCTGAGCTATCCAGAATCCACAAAATAAGTTTTGTGGCTTTTAGTACAAATTTGGGTTTTGGCCTTAAATTAGACAGATAATAAGATTTGGACTATTGGCCTATTAATACTAGTCCAATCTTATCAGTGATAGAAATCATAATTAGTTTATGAGAAGTCCTAGTTTCCTAATCTTACTAGTGATACAAATCCTAATTAACTTAGGAGAGGCCCTAGTTTCCTTTCTTATATATAATTGTAGTATTCCTTTTCAGTTGGATTTTGTTTAGATTAAAGTTTGCAACTGCTTCTTTTTTCTGTATTCGTGTCTGTCGGCTAGATTGCCCGTTTACTTGTCTTCAAATTCCCAACTCTTGTTTTTATTTCAGATTTGCAATTTCAGTTGCTTATTCATCTTGTTCTTGCTTGTTCTTCGATTGCTAGCAGGTACAAGGACCTTCGTGGTCAGGTTGTTCGTGTTTTCGCAAGATCAATAACACTTCTAAAGTGGGTGTAACGATTGCTAAGGCGCAACGTCCTGGACAGTTGTAGTCGGATCGCCAACGTCTCCTCCTCCCAAATCGAAACTCCATCTCATCGAAAGATCGGGACCACATAAACTTCTATCAATTGGTAATCAGAGTCAGATTTCTCAGTGAGAGATTTCTATCTTTTTTCATATTCCCCCCTACTTCATACCAAAAAAAAAATTTCCAAAACAAAAAACCCAGAATTGTTTTTTCCTTCTTGAATTCCAGATTTCAGTTTCTAAATTCATCTTCTCCTAAACCCTAAGCCTACACATACTTTGAGCCTTTTTTTTCTTCTTAGTCTTGGCTTATTGTATTTTCTGCTGCATCGTCGTGTCTAGTTGCTGGTCTAGGTTTCCGATTATTTAGAGTTTCGAGTTCTTAGCACGTTAGAAAAAAATTCTTTTTTTACAGTTATGAATCTTGAATTTTTGTAGTGAACTACTGCCTAACTTTAGTTCATTATAATAAAATTACTTTCTGCACTTCTGTAAAAAAAAGTCAGTGATAAAAAAAATTCGCTCAAAAAAAAAACCGAGTTAATGAAAAAAAACTCCGAAAAAAACTCGATGCCAACAAAAAAAAGCAGAGCAATTGCAGAAGTTTTAGCTTCATTCATTATTTGTGATAGACTGTTCTCTACTCTGTGACTATATTTGTGTATAGGCTCGCGTATCTAACAGACTCAAGTTTTAGGTCAGTACAGTCCCATTGTTAAGCGTTATTCAATTTGACTTTGGCCAATGTGGTTCCAGCTTGTTTCTCATTCTTTTCAACCTACCCCTATAGCCCCCACTACATATTTGTCTACAGCTAAAAGATATTTGTGAGTGCCATCGATACATCGACTTTCAAAAGTTGTTTTTGATTTGTTGGCAGCCATCACCACCTGCAAAGTTTGGTAAGAATTTGTAAGAACTTGTTTGAAGAAGTTGAGAGTGATAGACTTGAGCGAACCACATTCTTGAGAGGCATATATATTTCAGAAGCCATTTTATTGAGTGAACTATTTTTTATCTTAAGAGAACCCAATTCGAGCAGCACATAAGGGCATATTCTTGTGTTTTGTTTGTTTTATACTAACAATGACAGGATCTTCAGAGGACGCACCAGTCCCACATTCTCCTCGTACTAGGTCCATAATCCAACACTTTGAGCGTCAATTAAATTTGCGCACTGAAGGTCTTGATGACGATGTGCGAGTGGCTAACGAACAACTAAGTCAGTTGGAAGCTGCTCAAGTTAACATAACCAGCACTCTTGCTACCTTGAAAACCTCAGTGGGAGATATCAACACCTCTCTTATCACAATTATGAGCCGATTTGAGGAGACGAGTCATGCTCCTCTAGAGCGTACAAGCACAAATTCGCGAATTGGTAATGCTAATGATGAATATTCTGCAGATACTGAGGATGGTGATAATAGAGATATTCGGGACCACACAAACTCATATCAATCTACAAAAAGGAAAATTTAAATCTTTACTTTTTTATACATGCTGTTTATACTTTCTTTAGAGGCTAATACTGTTTATTCACTACATTTAAGATAATAATGCTATCAATACATATAATCTGCCGAAAGAAAACATTAGTGTGAGGGAAGAAATATTTAAATGTAACTTACTTATTAAATCTGTTGGTTTCTGGCTTTTTGCCTTGAGCTTTGACAAACTAGTTGTTGGACTCGCTTAAATGTTGGTTGGAATTTGAAATTTAGAAAATAAAACGAATAAATCGAGTCGTAGAGATATAAATTTAACTTGCGGGTAGTGAGATGAAACTAGGTTATGCGGCTGCAGCTGCGCGGTTATGTGGTTGTGTTTGTGTTGCTACGAGAATAAATTAGGAGATGCAGGAAGGTAAATGGTGAGGGAGGCAAGAAGAGGGAGGACGGAGGAGGTCGCTGTTTGTTGTTACTCGCTTATGGCTGTGCGGCTGTCGTCTATTAGAGACAAGTGAGAGAGGATGAGGAGGGTATATGGTGAAGGCTGTGAGAAGAGAAGGACTGGAGAATCGGAGGATGGCACACGGAATGCGGTTGTGTTTCTTACTCAGTCAGTGTGTCGGTGAATCGAATGAAAGGAGAAGTGTGGATGTTAGGGTGGCAGGGTTAGGGTTAAAGAAAAAAATGTATTTATATGTTAGATTTAGGGTTTTTTTTTACTTGGGCTGTACAAAGTGAACTGTAGGGGTTAGCATTTAATAGTAAATTAATAATATTATTACATATATTTATGGGAAAAACGGATATATCTTGTCAGGGTGTATAAGCTACGTACCCGAGCAGCTAAAATGACTTCATTTTGACTCGTTTTTATGGATTTTAGGGTTTTATGATTCAAATTGTCTAATATTTTAGGGTTTCTGTGGTTTTGAGAGACTTTTATTATTATTTTTTAGTATTTTTAGAATTTTAGGATTAAGAGTTTTATAGTTTGAAACGACGTCGTTTTGAATGAGTTTAGAAACATAAAAAAAACACTAAAATATGAAATTCTAAGATCAAAAAATCTTTAAAACCCTAAAACATTAAAAATTCTAAAACTTAAAAATCCTAAATCTTATAAAAACAACATAAAATGACATCAATTTAGTCGCTAGGGTATGTAACTTATATACCCTGACAGGGTATATCCGTAAAGCTCTTTATTTATTTAATTAATCACTTCACCAATAATGAAAAATTACTTCTATTAATCCATTTGTAATTCGGTTTTAACCCTAATAACCGAACCGAAATTAATCGGTTCGGCTATTTCAGTTCGATTAATCGATTTTGTCCTGACAATGCTCTCCCCTATATTCATCATTTTCATACATATATTCATCGATTTCATACATATATTCATGAATTTCATTACTTATAAATTTTTTGCTAATGGCAACCAATTATGTGTAAACAAAAACTTAAAAATAAAGATTATGATGCGGTTTACACATAAATAGTTGGGTTGATATGAATTGGATAATTATGGAGTCAGAATGGGGAGAGAAAGTGAGCAGCGCCGTGCTCTCTCATTACCAGTCTCTCCCCAAGAAAGGGAAGCCTCAAGGTCGCGAGGTCACCGTTCTCGCCGCTTTTCTCATTTCGTCTCCTTCCCAAGGCAAGGTCCTCCTCCTCTTCTCATCTATCTAACTATGCTCTTCTCCTCTTTCTTTATTATTATATATAAAAATCGTCTGTTTAGCTTTGCAAGTGGTGTCGCTCGGAACCGGGACTAAGTGTCTTGGCCGCTCTCAGCTTTCCCCCGCCGGCGACCTTGTCAATGACTCGCATGCCGAAGTTATTGCCCGCAGATCTCTTATCAGGTCACTACTCCCTTTCATCTTCTGCTTTCTTTTTTTCCCTCTCCTCTCTAAATGAATCAATTATCTTGCCAGGCTTTTCTACACACACCTTCAATGCCATTTTGAACAATCTGATTCTAACAACAATCTTTTTCACGTGGACCTTGACGGGGATGGAGCCCGAAAACCGTATAAACTCACACAAGGTTGCCACTTACATTTGTACATATCGCAAATGCCATGTAAGTTGCAACTCATTCTTTTCCCACATTTTTATTCGTGTATTCTTACGGCATACTACATGACAGTCTTTTGTGGTATTTGAAGAGATACTCTCTTTTCCATCAATACAGGCGGCCTTACTGCCAATTCGGAACATGATTTATTGAAGCACCAGAGCGGTAATTATGTAGAGGCTATCCAACTTCCCTTCACCATTCTACATATTATTTCCTACTTATCTGGAAGTTGGTACAGTGAGAAACTAAGTGTATGAGTACTTATATGCTTAACTCAATGCGCTTGCAGCCGATTTACCTTTTCCACTCCCTTTATAGTTGCCTTAGTGTTCTTATTATCTTTCTGTCTTCATTGTATCTAATGAGGTGCGCCAGCAATTTTTTTTCCTGAATAGTTTTCCTTTAACATGTAATTTTCTGTGTCAATTTTCAGGTACTGATATGCAAGCCATTGGTACGGTTCAAAGGAAGCCTGGTCGAGGTGATACTACTCTGTCTGTGAGCTGTGCTGACAAGATAGCTCGTTGGAATGTTGTCGGTGTTCAAGGCCAGTCCTTTAGTTTTTTATGTTGTCTGCCTAATTTTTTATTGTTTTATGTAAGCTGGAAACTATAATGATTCATGTTTTCTCTAGTTATATGCTTATGTAACTTCATTCATCATATATTGATTAAAATTTTTTTTGCCCCCTTCTCGTGTCTGAATTGGCCGACACAAGAACTCCTTTACACTTGATAATTCACTTATAAATGGTTATAGCAAATAATCTATCATAGGAACTTTTGATGTTAATCTCCTTAATCTTCGGCAATAATCTTAAGCTTTGTGAGCACATAAATAATGATTGTCTACTGTTGATAACATCCTACAGGAACTTTGCTTTCCTACTTTGTCCAGCCAGTATACATCTCATCTATTACCATTGGTCAACCTCGTAAGTGTGCTGAAATCATACATTTTGAAGAATACCTGAGGCGAAGTTTGTATACTAGAATCTTGCCGTTATCATCCAAGCTGAAATGGCCTTATGTAGTCCACAAGGTCCTTTTTTGTGTCATACTTTTAAAATGTGGAAAGAAAGTGAAAGGTTTTGTATGCATAGATGTACTGAAATCATTGTTTATGTCTCTCTAAGCCTACTTTTTTCAAGGCTTCAAGTCCACCAGAAGAATTTCAGCAATCTGGGACTGCCGCCGCTACTTTGACATGCGGGTATTTGTTTCTTATCTCTTAGGCGCCCCCTATAAATAGTGGTGGCACAATTATGTATACATCGGGTACAACTGTATCCGGTATCCTTGAAGAAAGATCTTTATTTTGAAATTTTTATATAGTTCATATGAAATTTAGTTTGATATAGTTCTTTTTGGTATAATTTTAATCTATGATGTACCTTAGTTTTATTTATTTTGTTGTCAATTTAGTTTAATATGAAAAAATTAGCTTAGTTTAGAGCAATTCAGTCTTAATCATTTCCAAATAACACTATATCAATTGCTTTTCTTTGATTTATGTTGGTTTGTTTTAGTTTTAGTTGTAGTTCAGTTTAATTCAATTTAACAAGTTCAACTTAGAACTTCAGATTAAATTTTTCATATTTGTTCAGTTAACTGAATTTTTGTTAATTCAACTCGATTGGCTACTCGGGCATAGTGGTTGTGTGATGGTTACTTGGTTTGTCAAACTCAAGAGTTAAGGTTGAAAGATCGAAAGTTTGTGTGCATGAGTCTTTTCTTTGTGTTTATGTTTATCCTCTAATTGATAAAAAAAATCTATTGTAACAAAATAACTCCAAACTAGTTACATTAAATAAATTTTGCACTCACAATTTTTTATTTTTAGATCTGCTACTACCTGTAAACACCATTGATCTAAAATCTTTAACGGACTACCTAAGCTAAAAAGAGTCCATTTCTATTTTACAATTTTGCTGACAGCTATTCAATTTGCTGGAACAAGGAAAACTTGCATGAAGTAATTCTTGGAACTACTGGAAGAAAGCAAGGTGCATCAGCAAAAGGGCCATGTTATCCATCTACGGAGTCTTCTTTATGCAAGTAGGTTGCTCTGAAAAGGCTCTAGGTAACTTTCTGTTAAGCAAGACCTCTTAACTGTTTTTCTGTAAAACTTTATCAGGAAGCGGTTGGTAGAACTTTTCAACGTTTATTTCCAGCATGAACTGAGTTTGGACTGCCCTGAAAAAGAGCTTTCTTACCAGGATCTCAAGGTAATCGATTTGTGGTGATATTTTTGTTTTGAATGTAAAAGTCTAGTTTTTTTTCCTGGTATCTCTCAAGTTTTTTATCATATGATGATTGCTACCGCTGAGTGCTTCAACCTTTTGGTGTTTTATTTGAATATCACATAACAAAATGATTCATTCCCGCGAAACAATGAATCAGATTACTTGACATGAACTCACACCTGAATCATTCATCCATCATTTTGTTTACTGTGTATTGTGTACCTCGAGGAGTCTTCACAAAACTAGCATGCTTGCGTGTTCCTTGAATAGGGACTTCAGCATGTGATTGATAGTCTCGGGCCTCGGCTATTGCTTCAAAATGTCACATTCTTTGTTGATGCCTAAGTGAATAATAAATATATCACATTTTAACCAGGAAAACATAATTTTGCCAAGAAGGAGAAATGGGTTGGAGAGAAGTGCTCTCCTTTCTCTCTAGAATCCCCAATAGATCTCACTAGCTTTCCAGCCAACCCATTCACACAAACATCAACCGGCGGACACACCATTCTCATCTGTTATAGCACAACCGCCGGGAGCCTTCCCTGGTGCACCATGTCTGGTTCTGGATCCACAGCCTCCGCCCAGCCATCCCCAACCCCCACGATTCCACCGGTCCCTCAGCCAAACAACCCGGCGGTGCAACCTCCCGCAACCCCGAAATCGTTTGCATCAGTTCTCTCAGGGTCTGGGTAAGGCTGGATAGAGTTTTACTGAATGGAGCTTGCCTTGCTTCGTTACCAGGTCATCGAATCAATCACTTGGATCGAGGCACATCTGACCACATCCCCATCCTTATTCAATCGGAGATCATGGCTCGTCCGAGGAGATCTTTTAAGTACCTAAGAATGAGGAGTATCATAGAACTTTTTATGGATACGATAACCAAGGCCTGGGGAGAAGTGTTCTGCAATAATCCTTTAGCCAATTTCGTGATCAAGCTAAGAGGGTGGGCAGATCTCTAGCTCAATGGAACCATCTCCATTTTGGCAATGTAGACAAAAACATCCTGCAGGCCGAAACAAAAATTGCAGAGTTGGAGGAGGTTCTGGCGCGGGCGTGGTCTGAGGCAGCAACAGCTGACCTCACTTCTTCCAAGGTCAACCTGATGCAGGCCCTCCGCAATAAGTATCAGCTGCTAGAGGACCAGGCTAGGACGGCGTGGCTTACAAAGGGGGGCGAAAACACCAGCTACTTTCATGCGGCAATCCGAGAAAGAGCCTTTTATGCCAGACCCAAGCTCCTAAAGCGGGACGGTTCTGCTTATGACTCGGATATGGAAATTACAATGGACCTAACTAACCATTTCCGAAATATTTTACAGGGAGATCATCATGTGGAAGATATGGCCCATGGTTCTTACACTGCAAAGAAAATCCTGGTTGAATCCAGCAACTGCCTGACGGAATTGCCAACGAAATAAGAGATTAGGCAAGCTATTCAGGGCATGAACCCCCACGGTGAGGGGTCCGGATGGATTCACAAGCCAATTTTACCTGGATGCGTGAGAGATCATCCGAGCTGATTTGAAGGCAACCATCTATTGTTTTTTCAGAGGAGGATCGCTTCCAAAGGCAGCTTCTTATACACACATTGTCCTCATCCCCAAGGTGGAAAAACCGACCAAGTTCGAAGATCTTCGGCCGATTAGTCTCTGCAACTTCTTTATAAAGATAATCTCAAAGATCATTGCGTCCAAGATCGCTCCTCTGCTTGAGAACATCATCTCGCCGGAGCAGTCGGGATTCATCCAAGGAGACTTATCCAGTATAATATTGCTTCTGCCCACGAGATGTGCGCAGATTTGGACAGGAATAACAAAGATGGGAACATCATGATCAAGGTGGACATCAGCAAAACGTATGATAGAGTTCAATGGAGGTTCGTCCTCCACTGCCTTCGGCAGATCAGCTTCAATGAACACAGCGTGGATATCATCTTTGGAGCCATATCGGGTTGTCACTTCTCGATCAAATGGGCGGGTGACTCTCATGGTTTCTTCCCCTCAATGCGAGGTTTGCGCCAAGGGGACCCTCTATCTCCTTTTTTATTCATCATAACCATGGATGTTTTTTCTCGCATGCTCAACCAGGGTATGCACCAAGGCCGCATTAGTCGTTTTACCTGTTCCAAGAAAATGGAAGGGGCATCTCACCTCCTTTACGCGGACGATATGCTTATTTTCTCCACAGCGAACCGAACGTCCGTCTCTGAGTTAAGAGACTTGATTGCCTCGTTTTGTTTTGCTTCAAGGCATAGGTTTAATTCGGCCGAATCGAAGATTTTCTTTCGTAAGGGTATTAGTGCTAGCAGAAAAAGATTTCTTTGTGCCTCGTTGGGTTGTTTGCAAGGCTCCCTTCCGTCGGTGTATCTTGGTTGTCCCTTATTTAAAGGAAGGCCGCGAATAGCCATGTTTGAAGAGACCATTCAGAAGATCATCAAGAGAATTGCGGGGTGGAAGGCAGTGCTGTTATCGGCAGGAGGAAAAGTGACTCTTGTCCGAAGTGTGCTCTCGGCTATTCCGGTTCATGTGTTGTCGGCCGTCCCGGTTCCAAAGGGGGTCTTGAATCGTATTGAGCGTTTGATATGTGCTTTTATATGGAATGCAGGGCCTGAGAAACGCCGGCATTGGATTTAATGAAAGACCCCGCTGCAGTCTATTAAAAATGGAGGTCTAAATGTGAGATGTATGACCAGTATTATGGGTAGCCTGCATGCCAGACTAGCCTGGAAAATCATCAATCGGTCTTCCCCCTGGGCGGAGTTCGTAGCGGCCAAGTATGTAGAGAATTCAAGAAGCAGGAGGAGCAATCTTTGGAATCATCTATGGCCGATCATCAGCCGGATCAAGGAGGATTCCTTTGTTTCCATTGATAAGAGAGATTGCCAGCTATGGGATAGCCCCTGGTGTATGCCCAGAATCCCAAGGCCGGCTGATATCTTGTTTAATGGGTCCATAACGAAGCTGTTGGAGTCGGAAGAGCTAAAAGAATTGATCCTTCCGCGGTTGCCAGATCACGGGCACCTCATATTATCGAATTTGCAATTGTCGGACAGCCCCGACAAATGGACTTAACTAGGCAATGCTCGGGGAATTTGTCCGTGAGGGCCTTCTACAAAACCTTCACTCCGCCAGGGTTGCCGTGCAAAGCCTGGAAGAAGATCTGGTTGCTAACGATCCCGGGAAAAATGAGCTTTCTTCTCTGGAAAATCAGGCATGGGATTCTACTTGTGGATACCTTCCTCCAAAATAAAGGCTTTCAGCTAGCTTCGAGATGTAGATGTTGTTCCTCTCCGCGAATTGAATAAGAAGATCACCTTGTTGCTCAGGGGGAGCTAGCCTAGCGCATTTGGAAGTGGCTGGACGAGCTGATTGGGATGCCGTGCAGGGAAAGGAATTTTACCCTTTGGCGGGCTTGGGTCAGCCGCTCCAGCATAATGTCCAGGCGAGTGGCAGTAAATTTGACCCTCTTCAGCGCAGGAATCTGAGAGATATGGAAGATCCGATGCGCTGCGACCTATGGAGACCCCATTTCCTGGCCGAATGAAAAGATCTTTAAAACCAATCTAGTAGCCCTGGTGAAGATGAGAATGGAGTCCCATTTGCCGAAATTGGAGGTTCCCCCATTAAACTTCAGCCTAATGACCTTCGCCTGGACCGATGATCCTTCCTCCTCTCGGCCTCAACCTCAGCTCTCAGTATGGAAGCCGGCTCAAACGGGGGTCACGATGAATATTGCATGCAAGGAGCACACCGCAGCTTCCATCTTTTGCTCGCCCCAGGGGAATTCATCGGTGGAGCTTCATGTTGTTTCAATCCTGAGGCTCTTATGGCGGATATCCCGCTGATCCTGAGCAGAATTAGCGACTTCGCGTACTTGATGAATCTTAATGAGGTGGCTGGTCAATGGGATAGGGATGTGGGTTCGTTTGCGGCCAGAAAATGGGTTGTGGCTGCAGGGCTTCCAGACCGAATCCCGGTTATTTCCCTCATCAAGAGGCCGGCTAATGGAGCGGCCAGAACTCTGCCGAATGCTTGCTCATCCCTTCGCGACAGATCGCCAATGATCTTCTCGAGCTCTTCCTTTCCAACGGACGTCCGAGGTAGGTGCCGCCTTGATTCCGAGCGGCTGTCTCCTTAGCCGCTTGTTGTATTGTTTTTCGGCTTAGGCCTAGGCGCCCCTTTTGTTCCCACCTTGTGCGTTTTATGTATGTGGGTTTGTCGTTTCAATAAAAATTATCCTTTTCAAATATATATATATATCACATTTTCCTATTTATTCCCCTTGAGAATCTCACGCGGTGATCTTCTAATGCTTGAAGTTGTGGCTATTCATTCACCACACTGAGACATTACTTTTCCAGGCAGGATGTAGAGATTACACTCACACTTCCAAGTTATTCAAAGAAAGTGCGCCCTTCAGTAATTGGCCTACGAAATCTCATGAGTTGAACAGATTCTCCATTAAACAATAGTGGGTGCCTCCAGCACTAATGTAATTTATCATTGCCCTTCTTATACAGCATCATATGCTTATGTCTATGAGCTCAGAAGTAATGCTTTCTGGTGGCAGAATGGCTAAATTATTTGCAGAGTCAGTCGGGCATCAAATTCTGACAGTATTTTCATTCCCAGCTTGATTAAGTTTAGGGTCATTGCTGTAGCAACAGACTAGATTTGGAGAGTGATGGATACCTTAATTTATGTTTCTCAGGGATTTGCTTTGATCAAGTGCGGAACCACTAAAGTTCTACCTTTTCAAACTATTTGTAATGACTCTCAGCTCGTCTGTCCCTGTGTCTGGGATGCCTTCAAGCATATTTCAACCACATTTATGCGACCCGTGGTAATTAACATTTTAGGGTGTGTTTAGTTTAGGGAAAATTTGATGGAAAGACAAATTTGAAGGAAAGTGAAATTCATAATGAATTTCATTTTATTTTCTTTTGTTTGGTTTAAATGGAAAATCTGAAGATAAGTTTTAAAAATTCTTTTATTTCACTTTAACTTTTCCTCTAATTTTTCATGCAATTTTTTTTGCACAAATTTTCTTTAAACTAAACAAAGGAAATTTTCTTAACTTTTCTTCAAATTTTTCTTTCCATCGAATTTTCTCTAAACCAAACATAACTCTTAGGGTCTCATCTCGAGCTTTGAGTTTAATGGACATAAAATAGTTGGGCAAGAAGAAAGTAAAAGAGATTGAAAAAAAATGATATGTTAAAAAAGTTGTTTCTTGTTTGAAGGGAAGAATTCAGGTGTTTCTGAATAAGTAGTAAGGAGAATATTGTTATTTAATTTTTTATGTTTTTTTAATAATTTCAAAATTGTATAATATAAAAGAGAAAAAAATGTAATTTTGATTATCCCTATTGAAAGGATTTGAAAATGGTGGTGAGAGAGATTTGAGAGTATTTTCTTTACACAAAAATTCAGAATCATAATCAATTGTACGAGATCTCCTAAATCAACTCGAAATTTAGCTGTTAGACACTATAATCTTTTGTTGACATTTCTCCTGTGTTTTAGTAGTGGGACAAAATGGTCAGTCACTTATCCACATTCAAAATGAAATCGCTTCATCGGGACAAAAATAAAACCATTCGAAGTAAATGAAACAACATTGCTTTTGAAGACGCAATATTCTGAAATAAAGGATCGTCGTAGAGGATATTTCTTCCTCCTTTTAAGCCTCTAAACAGGAAATATATTTTCATTATATTGGTGCATGTTTGTAAAGATGGACTTTATACTTTGGGAAGGTAAGTATACATTCTCATATACATATTGTGGATCAGTTGAGAACCTCCTTACGTTGAGAACCTTGTGGACAAATGTGGACCAATCATTCAGCGCGTAAAACGACCGTGTTTTAAGTACGATATATCCATTCTTATATATTCATTTATTAAGTCCTTTTAATTATTTTTGGTAACATTTATAATCAATTAATGTAAGAGAGTTAATTAGTCAATTAACAAATCCATCCAAATCAGTCTACATCTCAAACCCTATTTTATCTCTTTCCTCACCATGTTTATCTCACCTTCGCCGCTTCGGCATCACAACTTCAGCACGGGAGCAGTACCACCAGGTGTGAGTCGATGTCTTTGATGATCGATGTCGTCGAGATGGGATTGACACCTGGTTCACTGTCGCATATCATTCTTTCTAGTTTTCATTATGTTGATGTAATTTAAGTCCTGCCCACCAAAGCGGTGAGATCTATGGAGTAGCTCCGTCTGGTCATATACCAGTTATCGATCTATCGCATCATCGTTGTGACTTCTTTGATAAGAGGTCTGTGTTTTGAGTCAGGTTGTACACATGATTGAATCATTTTCACAATCTCTAGAAGCTCGCAGGCGGGACAGAGCCCAGTATCGGATCAACTATGCCACCAGTCACAATCTATATGCCAGGGATGGAAGATGGGATGATGCTACAAAGTTGAGAGATATTGTGGTAAAGGGGCCATTAATAAAAACTCAAGGGATCAGCCGATTGGAGACGATGTCAGCTATTTAAGATGCTCGGTATACCGAAAACATTTTTTGACAATGAAAGAGCTATATAATTGTTTACTTTTGCTGTTAATATATTGTTAATCTATCGTGTTCACCGTTGTTTGTACTCATTCTAATAGTGAACATGTTTCAAAATTTGAAAATTACTTATTTTTTGATATTTTTATGAGTTTTGGATAATTTTTTCAACAGTGAACATCTATTTTGCAATATACAAAACAGATGAGTTTCGATAGTGAACATATTTTGGATAATTTTTCAATAGTGAACATGTTTCAAATTTTGAAAATTACTGATTTTTTGATATTTGTATGAGTTTTGAATAATTTTTTCAACAGCGAACATCTATTTTGAAATATACATAACAAATGAGTTTTGACAGCGAACATGTTCAACACAATGTTCACCATCAAAATATAAAATAAATTATGTACAAACTCGGAAAAAAATATTCACGGTTAAGAAATGAAAAAAATATTTTACTATCTATTCATTATAATAAAAAAATACTATTAAAAATGTTAAAAAATTATAACTCAGAAAAAATATGAAAATATTCACTACCCGAAAATTCATAAAATACGCAATGGTGAAC
This sequence comes from Kalanchoe fedtschenkoi, assembly GCA_002312845.1. Taxonomy (NCBI): domain Eukaryota; kingdom Viridiplantae; phylum Streptophyta; class Magnoliopsida; order Saxifragales; family Crassulaceae; genus Kalanchoe; species Kalanchoe fedtschenkoi. Next base: position 533,702 of record NQLW01000019.1, read on the forward strand.
ATTCAATAAGAAGTTTGTAACTTTTTAAAGAAAGTATAAAAAATGTATTTAATTATCAAATTATTAACTATGAAATAAAAATATATTTAAATATTAATGACACTAAGTTAAAATTATCACATAACTACACTTTCCATATTAGTCACATTTAATGAATGTTAGATAAATAAATAAAGTATAGTAAATAAACATAAATAAGGAAACAAAATGATTGGTCCAGAATTGTCCACAACGGTTCTCAACTTAAAGAGGTTCTCAACGGATCCCTCCCCATGAACCGAGTTTTACCAAATTACTTATATCTAATTGGTTGAACATTATATAACAAAAATATTATCAAAATAAATTTTGGTTTGGAAATATTAATATATATTATCATAATAGTGTTAGTCAAATATATTTTTATCATAAATGACATTGAAAAAGTTCAAACGATGTGTTTGAGATTAGAGTAGTTAACAGGGTGCATTACTATGTGTTCACCTCCTTTGTTGTTTGCATTTGAAATGGTTTTATGAGAGGTTATTATTCAAATCAATAATTCTTATGAGTGTATTGACTCTCCTAAGAACTATTGACATTGCTTAGCATATCACACATTCGATAGATTTTTTATAACTTTACCCTAAAATTGTTTTCTCAAACTATCCCCTTCCTTTATTTAGTTTCCAAATTTAATTTTTCTTTACTTTTTGGTTAGATCTTACCTGTACACAACTGTATTCTACAAATATGATCCTGCTTAAGAAAATCAGACTTTTGACTATCATGGATGTCATGTGACTAGAGGTGAGCCACATAGTTAAATCATAGCTTCCTCTGTGAGAGGGGATAATTTCCTGCTCTTCAAACTTTGAATCTTAATCAAATTAAATGTCTGATAAAATCACATATATTCTATCCGTGAGAAGTGCAATTGTAATAAGCATTCATAAATTGAACATATGACTCTTAATAGTGTCCAGTGAAAGCTCCCCCCTATTTCTACATCGTCGAAATAGACATCTTATGTACCGCACCTTGTTGACCACACCTCTAGTTTGTGCAATTTCATCAAAACTCTCAACCCCAACAACGAATTCCGAATTGTGACTATTTTCGAATAATCACACATCTAATGTCGCTATAATTTCAATGCGTCCATTATATACAAAAAGACATCGTGCAAAAAATCAGATCATTGAGAAAGACAAATAACTTACATGAAACTAATGGAGCATGAAAAACTCTAATGTACAAATGCCTCTTGTTAGCCCACTTTGCCGCTATTTCTCAGCAGCCTTGTTTATGTTTCAAAAAATAAAATTTTGAACACATGACTATTTAGGTTTTGAAAATGCTAAGAGAAATATCAAGCAATGTGTTATAACGAGATTCAACAATGATAGTGCAATTCGTACATTTTAAAACCTCAAATTATATTCCAGGATAAATTATATGTATTTATATTTCACAATAATAACGTTCTCCTATATGTCAAGGTTTGGTAGCGGGTATTGAAATTGGAATATGTTTATTAATACTAATGTAACGCATATGATACAACAGAAAGAAAGATAAGTATTAATAATTTCAAGTATAAATTTTACCTTTATGAATTAGAATTAATAATATCTTTCTAATATGTGGTATTATTTATCCGAGTACTAATAATGTCCTCTTATCTTGTACTTGCTATAAAGCAAACATAAACACATTTCACATTTGAAATTCACATTTCAAATAAGGGGACAAATTCAAAAAGGGCCCTGAACTACCACATTTACCCAATTGCGGTCAGAACTATCACGATTTCCAAAAAGGGTGCGATAAAAAAAATTAGACTGATTTTTTAAAATAAAATTTATCATTATATTTCTAAACTAATATTATTATAATACCTAGATTCGTAAGCGAAAATTACGTCGTTTGGTTATCAAAAGACGATATTTTCTTTATGTGCGCAAAATAATATATTTATTATATAGTCAAATGACATAATTTTCGCACACAAATCTAAGTCTTATAATAATATTAGTTTATTAATGTATTGGTAAATTTTATTTTAGAAAATCAGTCCAATTTTTTTTCATCGCACCTTTTTTGGAAATAGTGATAGTTCTAACCGCAATTGGGTAAACGGTGGTAGTTCAGGGCCCCTTCTAGGTTTTTTCCCTTCAAATAAACATAAAATATATTAATATCGCAAAGTTAATATCGCAAAAGAAGTACACGGACATCTTTCCAGAGGATAGACCACCAGGACTACCACCAGAAAATCAAAATAATTTTATTCCAAGATCATGTTGGCCAAATCACGCATCATACAGGACCAAGCTGGGAGAAACAAAGGAAATAGAGCGCCAAGTTAGAAGACTGATTGAGAAAGATTTAGCTGTTTGTTCCACATTTAACACCACATATATCATACCTTACTTGGGACTAGAGGAAGAGTTTGAGTCGAGGACGGCTCAAATGCAAGAAGGGGAGGATGATGAGGACATCACACCATGGATTCTCCAAACTGCGTCAAATCTTAAATGATCACAACTCTCAATTCCGAATATTGGTGAAGGGCACATAAATAGTAGTTGGAAAGATCTAAATGTCATTTTCCCAATGGATCCAGCCATGTGTCAAAATTCCATTTGAGATATCCGGAATCATCAAAATAAATTGTGTGGGTTTTTAGTACAAATTTTGGCTTTAGGCTTAAGTTAGACTGATAATAGGATTTGGACAATGGGCTTGGACCTATTAATACTAGTCCAAATCTTATCAGTGATAGAAATCCTAATTAGTTTAGGAGAAGCCCTAGCGTCCTAATCTTATCAGTGATAGAAATCCTAATTAGTTTAGGAGAAGTCCTAGCGTCCTAATCTTATTAGTTATAAAAATCCTAATTAACTTAGGAGAAGCCCTAATTTTCTTCCTTATATATAGATAGTTGGAGTATTCTTTTTCAGTTGGATTTCGTTTAGATTAAAGTTAACTGCTGCTTCTTTTTCCTGTATTCACGCGTGTCGGCTAGATCGCCCGTTTACTTGTCTTTAGAATCCCAACTCTTATTTTTATTTCAGATTTGCAGTTTCAGTTGCTTATTTATCTTGTTCTTCGATTGCTAGCAGGTACAAGAACCTTCGTGGTCAGGTTGATCGTGCTTCCGCAAGATCAATAACACTTCTGGAGTAGGTGTAACGATTGCTAAGGCGCAACGTCCTGGACAGTTGTAGTCGGATCACCAACGTCTCCTCCTCCTAAATCAAAACCTTATCTCATTGAAAGATCGGACTACATAAAATCCTATCATTTTTGCAGTTAAGAAACGTGAAAATCATAGAAATTTTCGCGGTTCCTAAATGCGAAAAGATTTGTATGAAAAAAATGAAACGAAGATTCGTAAATAATAGAAAATGATGTGAAAAAAGCCAGATTTAATTATAGAAAAGGAAAATCGGATATGAGTTGACTCCTCATATTCGTTAGGTAAGAGATCAGGTCAAATTACATAGTTTTATTAATTTTCATTTTTGTTTTAAAGATTTTGAGATTCAAGCATGTTAAGATATTAGGATTATAGGGTTTTAGAGTTTAGAATTTTTAAATTTTAGGATTTTGTGGGTTTAAGGTTTTATAGGGGTTTCACACCATTATGTTTTAGGGTTTTAGGATTAGATTTTTTAGGTTTTGTCGTATTTAGAACTATGCTATAAACAATCTTAAAACCTTAAAACGAAAAAAAAAAAGAAGCAAAATTATATTGTTTTGCTTGGTTCCTTACCTAACTTATATAAGGTGTCACTTATATCCTACAACCAATCACTCTTGGATGCTCCGAGAGTACCTACTTCTGTTTGCAACATCGTTTTGATTTTGACGAAATATGGCGTCGTTTTTTCGTAAACTAGTGAATATTTAAGCACATTCACCAATTGTGCTTCTATATTCATCAATTGTATATATCGGTACAACTGATGAATATTCATCAGTTCTGGTGAATATAAAAGATAAACTGGTGAATATAGAAGCACAACTAGTGAATATTCATCAGTTCTGCTTATATATTCACCCGGTTGTGCTCATATATACAACTGATGAATATACAAGCACAACTGGTGAATATTCATCAGTTTTGGTGCATAACTGATGAAAATAGAAACATAACTGATGAATATTCACCAGTTGTGCTTCTATATTCATCAGTTGTGCTGTTATATTCACCAATTATGCTTCTACATTCACTAGTTGTTTTGCCAAATGCAGTGTGTTTAATGTGTAAAACGTAAAACAACGTCATTTTTATTAAAAACAAAAACGACGTCGCAAACGAGAGTATCTACTCCCGAAACACCCAAGAATTTGCGTCCAACAACCCCCGGAAAAAATCCATGACTACTAGATTTGTGGTAGTAGTACGAAATGGGTGAGAATGAAATTCTCACATCTCCAGAATTAATTCTGAAAATTGTGTAAAAAAATCAACTTGTTTTCTTGTTTTTCATAATATAATAATAATAATAAAACAGTAAAAAATCCACGGTAAAAGTTTCCATCGGAAAGCGTGGGTTCGCTGCTTTGATATCTTGCCACGTCATCATCTTCATCTGTAGAAAGCTCAAAATCACCGAATTCCATCAACTGATTTTCGTTTTTCACATCCGAGTTGGCGGATGGCGCGACCGAATCATGCGGACGACGAGCTCCGCAACTGCGTTATCAAGCCGGTGAGATCATCGATTGGACTCTTCTACTCGTTTTCATCGGTTTGATGTCTGTGCTATTACAAGTTATGGAGTGTGCAACTTGCAGAGAGTTGATCGGAGGAGGCGGAGGGAAAAGGTGTATGTAGGTTGCGGAGCTGGCTTTGGAGGCGATAGACCGATGTCGGCTCTCAAGCTGCTGCAGAGAGTGAAAAATCTTGATTATCTTGTGCTGGAGTGTTTGGCCGAGCGGACGCTTGCTGATCGCTATCAGGCTATGCTTGCTGGTGCTGATGGTTTTGATCCCAGAAGTGTGTATTTCTCATTTTATCTGTTTAATTTCCACATTTATGTTTTTTAAAAAAAGTTGTGTAATCCTTGCATTTATGAGGAATGATTATATGTATTTTCTTAATGGTTTGCAGTTTCTGATTGGATGTCTTTGCTCCTGCCTTTGGCCGTGGAAAGAGGAGTTTGCATAATTACTAACATGGGTGCCAGTAAGATATTGGAGTTTGGTTTGTAATGAACTTTTAGGCTTTGTTTTGTTTAGGGGAAAAATTGAAGGGAATGATAAAATGAGGAATTCCATGTTTGGTTTACATTGAAAATAAGGAGAAAAAAATAGATGGAAAATTAGAAGCAAACTTTGATCAAATTATAGAGTGATTTTGTACTTTCTTTCAATTTTCCACCCCTAACCAATAAAAAGGAAACCCAAATGGAAACCATGGAGAATTCATTTTTTCCCTCCAACTTGCCCTAAATAAAACAGAGCCTTATTACTCAAATTTTTAGCATTCTGATTTTTAAAAAATTCTTTTTAGTGGATCCACTTGGAGCTCAGGATAAAGTTATAGATATAGCTAGAGCCCTGGGGATTGATGTTTCGGTCGCTATTGCTTGGGAAGTTTCTATCGTGAATCCAGGTAATTTTTTATGTTAGACCATTCAAGCGCCATTATGTTACAGTTTATGATGATAAATAACTGCTATGTGAATTTTTTCTTTAAGATTCCTAAATGTACACTAGAATTACGAAATGCCGGATCAGGATATGAGCATAATTATATTAGAGTTCTCTGATTATGCAGGTTCTGGATCCTCTAGTGATGAGCCTTGTGGAATGAAATATGTAAGTATCACTACCCAAAGCATATTTGCAGGTTTTCTGCTTCAAGTACAGTGTTTAAACAGTGGCGGAATTAAGTGGAACTGAGCAGGGTCAAATGACTCAACTAAAAAAAATTCTTATAATTATATGTTATATTATAGGTTGTGAAGTCAAAAAAATTAAAATTAATCCTCTCAAAATCAAAATGACACCGCCCAAATCGAAAATATACTGTATAGATACCTTACAATATGATTTTTTATATTTGACCTCTCTTAATATTTTTTCTGGATCCGCCCCTGGTTTTAAATGAAAAAACCCGCATGTGCTCTACCAGTCAATCAAATGATTCTGTGATATTTTTAGATAATATATCCTGTCTGATCAAGATGAATCTGTAAATTACCATCATCTCAATAACCCATTTTTTGTACAGGGTACTAGCACTTACTTAGGAGCAGCTCCAATTGTTGAATGCCTAGAGAGGTATAAGCCAGACGTCATTATCACTTCTCGGGTTGCAGATGCTGCCTTGTTTTTAGCTCCCATGGTATGAAACCTTGTCAGTTTTTATATTCGGTATCCACATTTCAAACATAGTTTGAACTGCAGTTACCCATTTGTGTACCCAAGACAGCTAAGGCAGAGAGCTTTATTTTGGCTTCTACTAAGAAAACTAGCAACCGAACAGTTTCAGAATGTGTTTAGGTTTATGAACTTGGATGGAATTGGGATGAGATGCATCTTCTTGCGCAAGGTTCGCTGGCTGGCCACCTTCTAGAGTGTGGATGTCAACTCACTGGGGGATACTTCATGCATCCGGGTATTTTTCTTTGGCTCTGTAAATATATAGTTTGTTTTAGAAGAGTTATGTCATTAAAATCTTCAGCTAATTCAGTGATTCACCAATTTTATTGTAATGCTATTATATTATTGTTCGTGCAACAGGAGATAAGTACAGGAACCTATCATTCGGCAGCCTTCTAGATGTATCGCTTCCTTTTGCGGAAGTAAGCGCAAATGGAAAAGTCTGCATCGCAAAGGCAGACAGTAGTGGAGGGGTTATTAACCATAATACTTGTACTGAGCAGCTGCTTTATGAGGTTGGAGATCCAAGAGCTTATGTTACCCCAGATGTCGTAAGTTCAAAAATAAATCTTTTTTATTCGAGCTTGGATTACATAAATTAAATTCAAAGGTTCTTTATTGGACCAGATAATAGATCTTGAAGAAGTTTCGTTCTTGCAATTATCACCTGATCGAGTTTTATGTATTGGAGCAAAGCCATCTTCTCAGCATGTGCCTGATAACCTGCTACAACTAGTTCCTGAGGTATGATCTGGTCAAAATCAATCCACTAAGAATTATTCTGAACTGAGGCAATAATGTAATTGACATCGTCACAACATATCTATTTTTGTTGATCAATACCATGTGTTTGACCTCTTAATTAGTATGGAAGACTAGCAGAGGCAATCGTCAGGACCATTAGTTGTGCAATAAGTTTTTATGACAGCAACGTTTTCATCTTTATAGTGGCCATTAAATCTTTGTATATCATTATTCATTGTACTAATTGAGGATTGGGCTCAGCTACCAGTATATAAACTATGAAACAGCAATAAATAAAGTCTGAATTTGAAAGTCTATCAAAAGCTTTATACGTAGCAATGTGTTGAACTATGTAATTGATTTACATAGTGCCCTATGTTTCATTATTTAGGAATGTGGGTGGAAAGGCTGGGGTGAAATTTCCTATGGAGGATTTCAATGTGTGAAGCGTGCGGAGGCTGCACAGTTCTTGGTAAATCAACCTTTCTTTTACATGCTTTCCTGATAACATGACGGGAGCACTTCAACCTTGTTATATGAGGAGCCCATGCGTCAAGTAACAAGACAAGTACCTGTAACAAAAAAAAATTCGGTTTAAATAGATTACTATCCTCAGGTCATGTCTTGGATGGAGGAAGTCATTCCTGGTGTTGCAAGTTGCATAATGTCATACATAATTGGTGTGGATAGTCTGAGGGCTATAAATGACACCACTGCGATTGGGGAGAGAAATGAAGATATAAGACTTCGAATGGATGGCTTGTTTGAACAAAAGAATCATGCTATTCAATTTACTAAGGAGTTTACAGCCTTATACACAAATGGGCCTGCTGGAGGAGGAGGCATTAGGCTAGTCTTTCCAGCCTTCTGCTTCATATTTGTTCCAAAACTCATATTCATACTTCAGGGAGATCATTAAAGTCATGCATATCAGTAACCTGTGATTTATTATGTCCTGGAACAGATATATACATGTTTTATTGATCTTCTGATGCTCTGGCATAAACCTAATCATTTTGATTTTTAGTTTTGAAACTGATCAATTCTTTTAGATCAACAATTTGTTATTTTTTTTCTCTTGTCGCAGCACGGGGCACAAGAAAGAGGTATTCCTAAGGAAAGAACTGGTATGCAGCACCTCCCACAGTGCTAATAATCTTATAGTGTCTCATGCATATTATTTTAAGAGTTGCAGTGCACATACATGGTGAGATAGTGTTTTTTTAAAAAAGAATCTGAGCACACTTTTTTTTTTTTTTTACTTATAGGGGAGTAGAAAGCCTATTGACTGATATCAGCAACTGAACAGAACTTAAAACAATCACTATAAAATGGTGTGATATCTTATCAGATCGCATTCGATACTTCTACATCCGTTCCATTAATGCCTTTATATCAGCGATAGAATAAAACGTAGGCAGCCTTTGTAATAATTAAAATACACTGGGAAAAAAAAGCGACTAAAGGGTGCTTGTGTTGTTATGTAATACAGGTTGAACGTGAACGTGTGTATTGGCAGACTAAGGTGAAACGAAGTGGTTTGACAAAATCAAATGATTCAGCATCTAAGCAGGATGAAGATCATAAGAATTTCAGCTCTCATTGTTCATCAATGGCCAACAAATTCCAAGTAAATCCAACTGCTTCATCTAATACTGAACTCGAAACACCTGATATACACCCAGCACCATCTGGTCAGAAAATCAGACTTTATGAAGTTGCTCACAGCAGAGCGGGAGACAAAGGGAATGACATAAACTTTTCCGTCATTCCTCACTTTCCTGAAGATATAATAAGACTAAAGATGGTGATAACACCAAAATGGGTGAAGGGAGTAGTCTCGACTCTTCTCCATGGCACTTCATTTCCCAACTCAAGTGCCCTCTCCAAGCTAGAAAATGAATCCAATATGGATGTGAAGGTTGAGATTTATGAGGCTAAGGGAGTCCATGCCTTGAATGTCGTGGTCCGAAACATACTAGATGGTGGTGTCAATTGTTCACGGAGAATTGATCGACACGGGAAGACAATTTCGGATCTTATATTGAACCAGCATATCGTATTACCTTGATGAACAGAAACATCCTAGATTATGTCATCTGATGTCCCTTAATATTCAAATTCCACCTTTATTTAGTTTCCAAGAAAATGACAGTCAAGGCATTGATGAGGTTAATGTATGGTGCTTATTTCAACTTCCAATGATCTACATGAAAAAAGTTATATTTACTGGGATTTGGTTTCTAAAAGATCATGTTGACCTTGGAAGTCATTGTGACAGGGAACCATTGATTATGCATTCTGCAACAATGATGAAATGAAATCAGAAGCCATGGATGGTTGTGGACAAAGTCACCCCAATTTTCTCTCATTCATTGACAAGCTGCCAAAATTAGAAGCAGGCATGGTGTCTCTGTCTGGCTTGTGCGCCTGAAGATATGCGTATCCAGTCACTTGTCCCTCTGTCAACCATTATTTCCAGCCAGAAAAAGGTGGGAACAAGGTTCATCATCAGCTGTCTTTTAAATATATAACGCACACCCCTTAGGCAAGGCAAGGACTTTGTTCGATCTCCTTGTTATCTGAAGTGCCCTAGGAAATCTCATTCCATTTGGACTTCTTTTTCCTTCCTATCCATACAGGAGATTCTGAGACCTGATTGATTGTCTTCTGAGGAAGGAAAAGGAATAGGAAATGGCATTCACCGGGACTTTGGACAAATGCAATGCTTGCGACAAGACTGTCTACTTTGTTGATTTATTGACAGCTGATGGGGTTACTTACCACAAGTCGTGCTTCAAATGCACCCACTGCAAAGGAACTCTCGTCGTATGTTCTTTGCTCAAGCTATTTAGTATTTTGATATTAGTAAAATTAAATGGGAATATCTTTCTTGCGCAGATGAGCAACTATTCGTCAATGGATGGAGTCCTGTACTGCAAGACACATTTTGAGCAGCTTTTCAAGGAATGTGGCAATTTCAGCAAGAATTTCCAAACAGGCAAATCTGAAAGACTTAGCGAGCTTGTAAGTTCTCATATTTCTTATACTATTTCAACAAAAATTGTTCCCATGATGTAAAATTAATTGAGCCATCTTAATACATGTCATGGGTATTCAGTCTAGGACTCCCAGCAAACTTTCTTCCATGTTTTCTGGAACCCAAGACAAATGCACTGCCTGCCATAAGACAGTTTATCCGTTGGAAAAGGTAAGAGTACATTCTCTCACCAAAATTGATTTTAAGAAAAAATAGAAGAAATAGTAAAAGAGAAAATGTATGCAGGTGACAATGGAGGGAGAATGCTTTCACAAGCAATGCTTCAAATGCGCACACGCTGGTTGCCCACTCACACACTCATCCTATGCTTCTCTTGACGGGACATTATACTGCAAGGTCCATTTTGCTCAGCTATTCATGGAGAAGGGAACCTACAGCCATGTTCTGGATGTAGTTAAACAGAAAAGTGCAGCCCAAGAAGCAGCAGCAGCCGCAGCAGCAGCTGCTGAGCAACCAGAGGCAGCAGAAGAAGTGAAGGAAACAGATGAAGAGGCAGAAGACAAACAGAAAGATGAACAAACCCAACCGGAGAGTTGATTTGTACGTCTTCAAAAGGGAGGAAAATTAGCACATGATAATTTGCCATCAATTGCACTCGTGGTTGTTGTAGACAGGCATTATTATGCGTGTAAATTTCCAGTCGAGTTGAAACTTTGTTGTTATTTTTACTTGGTAATGGAAAGTTGTTTCTTGCAGCAGTGTTTTTCGTAAGTTGTTGCCACTTAAAGGACAATATACACATATCCTAGTTTAGTTGATCCGGGGACAGGCAAATTTATAGCTACAACGTTCAACAAACTAAAGTTGTGCCTTTTGCTGCCGAGTTAATTTACAAAAAAAGTTCTAATCTCAAGCAGCCAGTAATTTGCGGTAATGGTTACTTATTTGATAATCAATATTTATAGTAAATTAATAATAAAAATTAAACCAAAACCACTTTGTATTGGTAAAAACCAACTCTATTTTGGTGGAAATCATCTCTATTTTAGCTTGCCGTAAACTAGCATAGCATTACCGGATATAAATCATTTATAAAATATAATCTAGAAAATACTTAAAAAAAATAATTGTAAAGATGTTTACTGTCAAAGTTAATATGGAATAATTCCGGTTGGTCATTGTTCAATTCAAAATGAACTGAAATTAAACTGATTCAGTTAAAAAATATTCGGCTTTAATAATTAATGTTTTGGTTTCCAAATCAAATTGAAATTTGAAGATAATAACAATTCAGTTTCTAGTTTTTGCAATTTACTATTAACCAAAAACCGAATTATTAACTTAGTAAATAAAATAATATATTTTTATTAAATAATATAATTATATAAATTCATCACAATAAAATCATATTAACCATTTTATACTATTTGTTTAATACTTCAATATTTAAATTGAATTTATAGAATTTACCAATTGACTTTATGATAAATTAATATATATTTATTTTTTCAAATTATTAGTAGTTTAAATGTGCATTTAGATCATATTATTTAAATTCTATCAATACATTAAATACTAAAAATTGATGTTTTAATCAAACCAAACCAAACCAAATCGAAATAAATCAGTTAATCATCGGAAACCGGTTATTTTTTTGTTTTAAAAATATGAACTTGAATAAATAGTTATATTTTGGTTAGGTTCAAAAACCAGACTATGAACATCCTTACATAATATATTCCAAAAATTAATAAAAACTAATTTCATATATTAATCTTTTAATTCAGGTACACCTACATTGAAAGAAAATAATTAACAATAGACTTACTAATAATTAAATATGGATGTTAAACTATTTACAAATTGAATTACTATTGAAAAGTAATTTTCTAACACACACAAGTTCAAAACGACCATGAAAAGCTATTTTAGCATCCGTCTGCACTGTACGAAGACATAAAACAAGGATGATATAAAATCACTAGAAAAGAGAACCTTACTATGTCTGTGGATGGAATTAAAAATGATTGAAGACATCACCCTTTTATTTATAGTAGGGGTTGAATGGTTACAAAAGATATGGTGAGTATTGCAAAATTGCTCTCCACATTCTCCACTTTTAGAGGTATAACTGCTGGGAAATCATTTACACATGCTGTATCAACTTTTCGTATACAGCGAGACACAAGTCTGAAAACGAGTTGTCATGCATAAGATAAATAATGTGAATTAAACCTCTATCTGTATTTATACGCATGAGCTAGATCTGTACCGTGAAATACTAGAATCATAAGAAAATGTCACACGACTCTCTGCGTCATTGCCTCTCGTGAATGGTTATGCGGAATGAATATTTCTCACGACACATGGAAACCTAGCCATTAATTTATACTTACAAGCGAAAGTTGGACATTGGTCTTAATGTCCCATCTTAATAAGATGTGTTGTCATCCAAATCATATTTGGTTTAAACTCAGTTTAATAATCCTTTCCATTCTTTGTGTGAACTTATATGTTTATTCATAATTTGTATGAGTCAAGAATATTCTTACTCAACTTTCATATGCGGTCTCAAATATGATATTATGACTTCTAAATGAATAATCAGTTGATTTGTTCAAGACAACCAAATATCTCAGCCTTTATTGGCTGTTATAATTGTCCTGATGGTCAGACATCAATAGTTTCTCACTTGCACACAACTAGTATTAGTAGATCTGTGAAACAATATTTTGTTGTAAGCATATGAAAAGAAATTTTATTATCTTTATCAAATCTTAATAGTGTATCTCAATTTTCATGTAAAATCATTAGTCAAACAAATGACGTGTAGTCCCGTGGGCATGCTTAAGAATTCCTTAACTTTCACTCATTGAGGGGTTTAAAATATTTCTCATGTTAAGAGAGTGCCAGATCCATGTTGGTTATTCACTTCTGACACCATGATTCATAATTTATGTGAATTCATTTTTATAACTATTGAGTTTATTGACAGCTGATGAGACCAAATTATTTTATCTCATTTATACTTAACTCACCTAATTCTGGAATGTTCTTGGATATTATTTAATGGTTTTAGCTAGTTTTTGTATTTCAAACTGATTTTTGATCTTAATGCGAAGACGTGTTAAAAAAGACAGTCTTTGAACATAATTCAGACAAAAGAAAAAAATCAGACAGAAAATAGTAGTCAGTCAAGTGCAAGAGCTGCACATAGTGATTCACTGCCGTGCACGGGATGGCTGTCATGTGTCACATAAATAAATGAAAAAAGATGATAATGTAGTCATTGGCCGCACACAACACTCGTGCGCGCAACACTTAAATGACACGTGCACACGGCTAATAACATTTTCTAAATTAAATTGCAAAAACCTTAATATTCATGCTAAATGTTTGCTTCATGCATTTCAAGAGGCTATGAAAAGATTAGATAATTTATCTACAAGTTTTCATAAGAAGTCAGAGCCTAATTCTCAGTGGATAATCAAAAGAGCCGATAAACTCTTTGGGCATATATGCTTCCTAATTTGTCTCGGAATCTCATTTTAATTTACATAAACCGATAACTCCAACTCTCGTCATAATCTCTTGAAGATATACATCAAAGATGATCAACAAGTCATAGCTTTAACTCTAAGTTATGTTATGTCTATATAAAGATAGTTCAAGAGGGCTACAAAGAGACATCTTCGATACGACCAACAAAGCGAGGAGCAGTTCTAATCTACCAACAACAATCTTCAAGGGAGCAGTGGAGAGTAGTAAAGGATTTCGTCTTGGAGTATATTCAAGTCAGATTGTAAGGATTGTTCCTACATATTTACTTATGTCTACTTCCATGACCCTTAATGACTAAATCTCTTATGTAGTTTAGGTGCTGTAAACTTGTGATGATCGTTGTGAGATAATTTATGCTTATAAATTTTATTTATGATGATATGTTTACTGCACTTAAATTGAACAATTACATTGTTGCATGACAAAATCCTAATGAATGTAGTGCTTTGTTGCATGAACTTTGGGCGCTGATTTAGTTGTGAGTGTGTGAGCCAATACCAATTAAACAAGAGTATATAAAGTAAACATATTCTAAGTTCTGTGTGAGCTAAATAACTTAGATTGAATTCCCTAACACAGTAGTTCAACTGCATATGTCTTGTTGTTAGGCTGACAATCTATCTAAAGCATGTTATACATATAAGATTCATATCATTAACTTAAAAGTATGATGAATGTAGATTAAGAGTAATTGTATATGACTAGTCACGTTATTATAGATGATAAATTTATATGTGTTTACTAAATTTATAACTCATAAATTGGATTTTATCTTTAGTATCAATGATCAATAATCTCACATGTCGGCAACCTAAATTACATGCTTATCTTACTGATATCTTTATTTGTGTGCATATTAGTTCTTTCCAATCAAAACCCCCATTATTTGAGTCTTTTTATTTGTCAACTTGTCTAGCTACTAAATGTACAAGAACTTAATCTTTATGATTCGACCCTGAACTTATTGCTTGCTAGTGAGGCCAGGTATATAAATTTATTTTCAAAAGATAGCCCGAACGACGGTCCTGTAAAATTGGTGCCATTCCTAGGGACTGAGATAACACTGTTACTTTAGTAACTAGTCAAATTTTCGTCCAATTTTCAATGTTTGTATATTTGTAAGAGTCTAGCCGAGCAGACGTTCAAGTTAACCAGCACTCGACTTGTTTATATTTATCAAATTTTAGAGTCCCTCGCGCGCATGGTAAAGCCACCAAGCGTGCAGAAATCATTTAACCTTCTGTTAGATTTATCAGATTGCTTGCTCGAACGCACTAAACCTCTCAAACCTGTACTATTGAGTCTATAAATCATAGCATTTAGGATAATCCATTTGCATTCTATGAAAATCTAGCTACTCGTACGTACCTGCCTTCTCATGCTTCAACTCTTTTCAAGAAAATATGAACAATGGCTGAGCATGCCTTACTAGTTATACATATATATACATCTCTTCTTTCACCAAACTGGGAATAGGTGGATACCTAAAACATGATTTCGCTCCATGTCAGTGGGATATCAACCGGTGGCTTAGGACACAAGCTAATATTCAGATGAGCTTGACAGTTTAAACTTTATAAATATTGTGAAAATATAAGATTTTTCCTACAACTCTATCAAACATGGCTTATTTTTCTTTTTTTTCCCAACTTTCTTTTTTGATATTTTTTCTCTCTGGTTTTTAATAACCTTTTGAGAGATTTTTATTATTATTATAAGTCATGTCTTCAAGAGAAGATAGGTCAATCATGAACACACTTTTTAAAGATTATTTTTAAAAGCATGAAACTCATAGGTAATACTCAAACCAATTCATACAAAGACAAAATCATTAGAGATTACCTCAATCCAAATATGAATACGATTTACCAAGGCTTAGATTTCTAAGATATGGAACCAAGTCATATGACTAAATCATAAAAATTTATCAGAATATGCATGAAATTAGATCACTTGAATGAAATAATGAAAGCTCAGATTTTTTGAAAATTTTTCAGATTATGTTGTGAGATAGACTCAAATAAAAAGAAAACGTAAAAATAATGAAAAGACTATTTAAACACTAAGGTTTCATTCTGGAAAATTAAGAGTTGAATGCTGAATATTGTATGCAAATCTGAATGATCAGACCACTGGTTACACCACCTATGATTACTGAATAATTTACTTTTATTTGCTTAATCTTCTTTTATTGATGATTGCTGAATGATTTACCATTTTATTATTTTTTTAATTATTAAAAATATAGTAAAAATTAATTTCACACCAGAAGTAAATAATAGTGGAGCCATAAAATTTACTTTCAATTCAACCTTCTTCTTCACCATTACTCCAGTCTAGACCTGATAAAGGAAACCACAGTAAATCATAGAAGTGGCTCTGCCTTGCTGGAGTGCAAAGACTTCAACAAATGATGCAGAGCAGCATCCCCTTGTGCAAAGGCCATAAGGAGGTTTGGGTTCACAGATTGGTTAAAAAACCAGCTCCAAGTCCGACATTTGGACGCAAATTCTATGTATGTGCTCGTCCTAAGGTACACATTTTTCTTCCCTCCTCAGTCATTGTCAGTGGCGGATGCATGTAGACTTGAGTGAGGTCAGATGACCCCGCTCAAAAAAATATTTTCATATATATTTATATGTTATTTTAGGATATGAAGTTCAAAAATAGTTAGAATAACTCTTTTAATATGAAAAATGACCCCTCTAAAATTAAAAAATATAACTAATATACTTATTCTATATGATTATTTTATATTTGACCTCTCTCAATATTTTTTCTGGATCCGCCCCTGATCATTGTTATATGTATATAGAACTGCATGCTAATTTTTCTTGATATTCTCTTTAAGGACCATCACCTAATCTAGTTAAAACCTGCGATTACTTCAAATGGGCGGCCTCAAAATCGAAGCACAAATGATAAACACTTAACTAGCTCCTAGTAGATATATCAGTACATGGAAAATTACAGAACAAATAGATTATTTGAATGGAGCCACAAATATACAGTGCGTTGCATTACAAAATGTTGCTTGGAATAAAATTCGGCAAGCCATAAATTGGTTTCTCCTTTTGCCACAAATAGATTTTTTGAGTGAATTTTTGACATTTAGTGAATGTGATTAAAAAAAATTTAGTGTGTGATGCCAAAAATTACTAAGTGCAAAATTTTAAAACAAATTGAAAAGCGGTCCATAAAGGAGAAATTAGGAGAAATGGGCATTATTCCAAGCAAATTTTGTAGAAGATTGAAATTGAAAAAAGAAATCAAGAAAATGCAACTTTAACTAGGGGCTACCCTGTCGAGTATAATTCTTAAGGAAAATCTACTCGGTCGAGTAAGGTGAGTTTCACAAAACCTAAATTTTACTGAATCTAACACGGTCCGAATAAAATTCTTAAGAGAATTTACTCGACGAGTAATGGCCGAATTTACAGGATTTTCACTTGTACTCGACCGATTATTGAGTATCCGACTCAAAAATAGGAGAGCTTTTCGCCTTCTCTCTCCTCAAAACCTCAGAACCTCCATTGTTACACTCGAAAACATTCACCCAACCTCTAATTTATTATCGAGCGCGATAATAGGTTGTCACATACTATCACTCTATATATTAAAAAAATGTGATAAAATGTAGTATCACACTTGTTACTCTCATTTAATATCGAGAAAATAATTTTCACACTTCATAAGTGTGATAAACATGTTAAAAATGTGATGGAAAAGTATGAGGGAGTTTTATCTCAAAGCGCCAAGCAATTGGCTGCCATGCTAATTTAATTTTTGAGAATGATAAAATAAGGTATGTACTATCAAGTTTTTGCAAACAACATGCATTACTATCAAAATTTGCAATCAAAAAAATCACAATTACTCATTTGTAAATAGCTAATTTGTGATTTCACCTAGCAAAAGTTTATGAGATTAGGAATAAGTATTTTTTTCAAAACTACACCTTCAGGCACTAACTTATTCATTGTTCCTAATTACTTATATAATTAAAATTATTAGTTTTACTTATTAATTAGTTATAACGTTAATTAAATTATGTCGTTTGCTGCAACAAAAACGCAAACAAATTATGTGTTTTAGTTAAAGTTATAAATAACCGATTTGTTATATTGTTACCTTTACTTAGTTGAATAATTAGGAAAAATGAATAAACTAGTGGAGAGCGGTGTAGTTTTGAAAAGTACTTATTTGTAATTACAAAAAATTACAGGGTGAAATATCAAATTGTTTATTTACACAATAACCCAGAACTCTGATTTTTATTGGAATTGTTAATTTGATAAAAACACACTATTTGCAAAACGTGATAGCACCTGCCTTATTTTTGTAAACTTTTTTTTATAATCAATCATGACATATATTTTTTTCAAATAAATAGTATTGTAAAATGAATCATTTTATCATGACGATTTATGAATGATGGACTCAAAACTACTATGTCATTTTGAGTTAGCATCAAATGATTGATGATGCACTAATAGTGGATCTGGAGATATGATGAGTCTATTAGAGGCATTGCTCTTCAACTCACAGGCTTCACACAACTTAATCCAAACCCAATCGAGTCTGAAATCGTTTATTTTATCAAGAAATTCGTTTGATGATAATTACAATGATGGTTGTTGGGCATTTTATACCCGATATCATAGTTATTAAAATCGGACCGGTCGGTTCAATCGGTTGAACGGTGAATCGGTGCATGGTCCGGTTCGACTAGCAATACCGTTCTCCATGGTAAATCGGGTTCAACCGAATTGAACCGGTCAAAACCGGGTTCGACCGTACGAACTGGAAACCGGTTCAGTGCCTTATAATTATATAAATTACTTTAATTAAAATAGAATATAATAAATCAATTAGTAAATGTACATTAAGTGTAAAATGCACTTAGTCGATCCCTGGTCTTGGGCATGTTTGACAACCCATCTACCACCTGACCACTCTAATTTCTATATTGTTTTATGTTGCAACTTATATATTTATTAAAAGTTCAGTGAAATTAGACCAGCGACTGAACTGGTTCGAACCGCTCGTTCGGTTCTGATAACTGTGCCCGATGTGATTCTATGGATGCTGGCAAAGCTGGGAACGGATTTACGGATCAGGATGCTGAATTGAGTTTTTACATTGTTAGTGACCGCATCGTCTCGTCGTCCTTCCCGTCGTCTTTTCCAACGCATGCATGGTTGAATTGGGAACTTTTCTCAACATCAGAAACTGGCGGAGTCGGTCATCCATCTTCAAATACTTTGAGGACTTGATTAGAAATACTACAAAATTAGACGGTAGTATCAGAAAGCCCGGAAGGCCGAGCCCAGTAGCGAGGAAAGAGGCCCAAGTAGGTCCAGGCTTACAATTAATATTGAGTTGTTGACTGGGTGCCACAGAAATATCTTTGGATCTTGCATTTCCAAGAATTCAAGGTAGCGTAGGGTTTCAAAGAGACCAGCTGTTCGTCGGAGGTACGTCCCGCTCAGTCCATTTCCTTTCGATTTCACTTGTTGAATTCTCGGTCGAATGTGTCAGATTTGGTAGAGCGGTATTTAGCTTACTTTTTTCTTCTGTAGAAAAAGCATTTGAGATGCAGTAGGCGAGGTAGATTTGAATTGAAGTTGTTTGTATTTTCTGTCTATGTTCGGAATTAGGGATCAGAATGAGCTCAAGAGCAGCAAGGCCGATCTTCTGCGGCAACCTGGATTATGACGCGCGCCAGTCTGATATTGAGAGACTCTTTGGAAAGTATGGGAATGTTGAGAGGGTGGATATGAAGTCTGGTTAGTTACTTTCTTCTTTAATTAATCATATCTTCCATGATTCTCTTTATGTGAAAATCATGACTCCCATTGCTTGTGAGTGATTCAACTGGAATGGACAACACTGAAGGCACCCCGCCTCTGCAGGTAAGGTCATTATATGGAATATGATGCCTTGTGCCACAGAAATGCATTTTTGACCTTCCAGACAGTTAGATTATTGTTATCAAAAATAAAATTTGATCAATATTTTTATGCCACTTTTGTGTTACAGTATAAATGGTGCCAACAATTGTATGGTAATTATGGGGCATTCATGTTCTTTTTTTATTGGATCTAGTGGTTTGTATATAAATGA
This sequence comes from Kalanchoe fedtschenkoi, assembly GCA_002312845.1. Lineage (NCBI taxonomy): Eukaryota > Viridiplantae > Streptophyta > Magnoliopsida > Saxifragales > Crassulaceae > Kalanchoe > Kalanchoe fedtschenkoi. The sequence goes on from NQLW01000019.1 coordinate 553,515, forward strand.
TATACAAAAGCTCCTTGCATATTGTTGTAACCTTTATATCATAGTCTCTCAGCAAACTCCAAACTTTTTAGTGTTAAAATCTCTTATCTGACTTCTGAGGGTCCCTAAGTCTTATGGAGCATTTTTATCGTCTAATGGTTCATTTTAGAAACATGATTAGTATGATTTCAGTCATTTGATGAAGTCAAAATTTTTGTACTTAGCAATCTCTTTATGGCAGGGGTATGTGCCATTGAGTTCCATGGACTATTTGGAACATCGATCCTCTTATTGGATAATTGAGCTCCACTGAATTTAATTTCTGTCTAGACGCCAAGCTTCATGATCTTTCGAAGAACTAACTTCATCTCCTTTGGCACTATCATCCTACATCACTTCAGACATCATCCTTTTTTATTCCTAATGACATGCTCAGTCTTCCAATTACAACATGCCCCTTCATAGAAATCATGGTGAAATCAGGTGTTGTTTTACTTTTTGCAGCTTAAAAGTTGGCATTGGAGTACACATCATTTAGTTTATAAATTGTTGCCATGATAGGATCCATGGCTCATTCTTAATAAACTTCGACCTCCTTTATTTACATGGCTTACCGTGATTTATTTCATCATCTTTTTCTTTTGCAGGCTTTGCTTTCGTTTATATGGAAGATGAACGAGATGCTGATGATGCAGTGAGAAGACTTGATAGGAGAGAATTTGGAGCAAAGGGGCGTCGTCTTCGTGTTGAGTGGACCAAGGCAAGTTATTGGGCTGCATGATATGTACTGTGTTTTGTTGTTATTCACTAGTTATTAAAATTTCTATAACATATTCGTGTAACCTAAGTTCATGATTTAAATTTTTTTTGTCTAACATGTATTTCTTCATTGATTGCTATACCCTAACTTTCGTATTTACTGAAATGTTACAGCAAGATCGGGGTGGTAGGAGATCTGATGATTCCAGAAAAGCTTCAATGAACAGCAGACCTTCAAGAACCTTGTTTGTCATCAATTTTGACCCAATAAATACCAGGCCCAGAGATTTGGAGAGGCACTTTGACTCCTATGGGAAAATTGTCAATGTCAGGATCAGAAGAAATTTTGCATTTGTTCAGTTTGACACACAAGAAGAAGCTACTAGGGCACTAGACGCGACGAATTCTAGGTTTGATCTAATTTTCATTCAGAAACCATATTCAGAGGCACTTTGTTCAGTACATGAAGATGACTGTGTTTTCGTATGCAGCAAGTTCATGGACAGAATTATATCTGTGGAATATGCAACTCGAGATGATGATGATAACCAGAGGACTGACAGTAGAAGGAATGGACGAAGCCCTGATAGGAGAGGCCGTGATAGGTCTCCAGAGAGAGGATACAATGGCAGGCGCTCTCCGAGTCCATATCGTAGAGACAGGGATAGCCCAGATTATGGCCATGGTTCCAAGCCACTATCTCGCTATGAACCTAGAAGAAGCCCCAGTTATGAAAGATCTGACAAGAGCCCGGTTAATAATGTTGAAATCAAGCGAAGCTCACGCCATGAACGGAAAAGAAGCCCAAGCTATGAACCTAAAAGAAGCCCGAGCTATGAACGCCATGATAAAAGAAGTCCGAGCTATGACGACCCTGACAGGAGCCCGGTCAATGCTCGTGCAACCAAATTAAGTTATGACAGTCCTGATAGGAGCCCAGTGAATGATCGTGCTGCCAAGCAGAGCTCAGAACATGTACCTTACGAGAGTCCTGGCTATGATAGAACCGAGAGGAGCCCAGTTGGTGAACGATACTACAGGTAAGAATGTTCATATCTAGTTCACCCTGGTCGAGATTGTATTTCACTTTTTTTGTATATTGACATCTATATCTGTATTTGCAGTCGATCACCTTCACCTACAGAGAGATAAGGATTGAGGATAAGGGAAACTAAATCATGGAACTACTTTCATGTGTGCTGTTTTATTTTTAATGGTGGAGAGTAATGCACCGTGTAGACCTTGAAACTGGGGGGACAAACTTATCACTGTTGAATTTTCAGTGCTGTATGGCTGTTGGTGCTTATTCCCAACTAATATTTGCATCTGCTTTTGCGACACTGTCATTGATTTTATAGTTTGAGTTGGTTGTGTGGCTTTATATTCAGGATCCTTTGAATAGCTGGCAACAGCGTAATTCAACCGCAAATTCTTGGATGTTATCGCTTGAAAAGGACGTCGTTTTGTAACGCTCATATTAAAAACTTAACAGTAAAAAGTTAAACTCATCTGTAAAATATAAGTACAAGTAAAAAACTAGGTAATTTTTCAATAAAGTTTAGTTTTTGACATTTAAAAATAGTCAGTTCATGTTGTGAACATATTATCTTTATTTAATGGATATAGCAGTTCATATGATGAATATTGCAGCATATCTGATGAACATATCGGCTCATTTGACAAACATAGCATCACATTTCATGAACATAATTATTTTATCGGAAGAATATACCATCTGATGAACATAATATTTCATTTTGATAAACATATTATAAAACCTGATGAACTTATTTTCCAATCTGATGAACAACCCATCAGGTGAACATAACGACGCACCTGATGCACATAGTAGCTCAACTGATGAACGTAATAGCTCACCTTATGAACATAGTATTTCATCTTCTGAACATTGTATACATCATATGATGAACATATCATCAGATGGATATAACTTCTCGACTTATGAACATAGCAACTCATCTGATGAATATAACTGCTCAACTGGTGAATTTATTATTAAATTTGATGAGCATATCATCTGATGAACATAATCGCTCAACTGGTGAAAATAACACCTCATCTGATGAATATTTAACGAAATCTAATAAACATATTTTCTAATGAACATATTATCAATATGATGAATGTAACAGCTCACTTGATGAACTTTTATTATCAAATCTGATGAACATAGTATCTCATATGATGAACATATTATCAAACATGATGAACATAACAGTTCACCTAATGAACATATAATTAAATCTGATGAACATAGCGGGTAATGATCATAGTATATTATCTGATGATTATATCATAATATCTGATGAACATAACAGCTCATCTGATGAATATATTATCAAATCTGATGAACATTGTATCTCATATGATGAACACATCATCAGATGAATATAATAACTCACATGTTGAACATATTAGCTCATCTGATGAACATAACTGCTCAACTGGTGAACATTTAATTAAATTTGATGAATATATCATCTAATGAACATAGTTTCTCATTTGATGAATATAACTGCTCCAGGTGAATATAACAGCTCAACTGATAAATATAACAGCTCAACTGATAAACATAACAGGTCATCTAATGAATATATCATGTCATCTGATGAACATAGTATCTCATCTAATGAACATATTATTAAATCTGATGAACATAACAGCTCACCTGATGAACAAAATAGCTCGTCTGATGAATTTGTAATCTCATCTAATGAACATATTCTTTTATCTGATGAACATATTATCAAACCTAATAAACATAGAAGGTGATGAACATAATATATCATTTGATAATTATATCATCAAATCTGATGAACATAACAGCTCACCTAATGTTTATATTATCAAATCTAATGAACATTGTACTTCATTGATGAACACATCATCAGATGAACATAACAGCTCACTTGTTGAACATATTAACTCGTTTGATGAACATAGTAGCTCATGAGATGAATATAACTGCTCAACTGGTGAACATTTATTTAAATCTGATGAACATTTCATCTGATGAACATAGTATCTCATCTGATGAATATAACTGCTCAATTGGAGAATAAATCAGCTCAACTGATGAATATAACAGCTCATATGATGAATATAGTAGCTCATCTGATGAACATTTAACGAAATTTGTGGAACGTATCTTCTGATGAACATATTATCAAACCTGATGAATATAACAACTCACTTGATGAACTTTATTATCAAATCTGATTAACAAAGTATCTCATCTGATGAACATATTATCAAACTTGATGAACATAACAGCTCACCTGATGAACTTTATTATCAACTCTGATGAAGATATTATCAAACCTGATGAACATAACAACTCACCTGATGAAAATAATAGCTCGTCTGATGAATTTATAATCTCATCTGATGAACATAGTATTTCATCTGATGAACATATAATTAAATCTGATGAACATAGCGGGTGATGAACATAGTATATCATCTGATGATTATATCATCAAATCAGATGAACATAACAGCTTACCTGATGAATATATTATCAAATCTGATGAACATTGTATCTCATATGATGAATACATGATCAGATGAATATAACAGCTCACCTGTTGAACATATCAGCTCATCTGATGAATATAGTAGCTTATCAGATGAACATAACTGCTCAACTGGTGAACATTTAATTAAATCTGATGAACATATCATCTGATGAACGTAGTATCGCATATAATGAATATAACTGCTCAACTGGTGAATATAACGGCTCAACTAATGAACATAACATGTCATCTGATGAACATTACAGCTCAGTAATTGAATATATCATCTCATCTGGTGAATATAACAGGTCATCTGATTTACATAATAGGTCATTCGCCAAATATAGCAGCTCATCTGATGAATATATAATTTTCATGAACATAGTGGCTAATCTTATGAGCATATTTTCAAATATAAATGAATATAACAACTCATATAATCATATCCAATGACATACAACTGATTAACTATGATATGATGAACATAGTTGCTAGCTTGATGAATAAAACATTCAGTTTAGTTTTTCACTTTTTGAATATGAAATTATGAATCTCCTGTTTGTTCTAAACTGTAGCTAATTCTGTCTTGAATTTTTTGCATTTTTCGAGCACTTCATCTTTCACTTCATTCAACTCCTGAGTGATGAGTTTTACATAATATTGTGCACGAAGTAATTTCATATGTTTTCTTTACAAGATAATAAAAAGATATTTTTAAAAATTTGTAAATTTTTTTCTTGAACATTAAAATCTTTGTTTTGTATAACATATTTAAAACTTACTTATTTCAGATTTGTAGGCTTCCAAGAATTCATCACTCCCTTGTCTTCATATGAACCATTGTGTATATTGCATAATCTTTTTTTTAATAATTATTTTATTAGAAAAGGCGAAAACGCCTACATTGATAGAGATTGGATCTGGGATCCTACAAAAGAGTGACTCGAAGAGTCTAAAGAGGGGGCTGCTGACTAAAGTGGGCCTTGCTACTGGGCTGGGCCCCTGACCTGCTGGGCTGGCAGGGTTGCAATCTGTGGAAACAGGCAGGCCTGCAGATGAGTTGGCGAAGGATAGGTGAGCCTCGGGCGCGACGTGCAAGTAGGTGCCGCGTTCGAGGTTGGGGAAATCGAGGCGGGGGTCAATCGAGGCCGAACAGGCGTGGCACTGTTCGCGAGACTCACGTGTCCGGCAAGCTCGAGCCGTGGCGGTGAAGGAGGAGGATGTCGGGGCGTTCGCACAGGCCTAATTGCAAACCAGCCGGCGTGAAAACCCGGCGAGCCCAAGCGCCGAGAGACTCAGGCCAGATCTGGTGCCTCCGCGACTAGATCTGGGTTGAGACGCATGCAGGATGGGGGCGGGGCTAGATCCGACCACTTTGCGGACTTCGAGCACCGAGAGCCCGCCCTTCGCTTGGTGGAGCCCGGCGACAGGGACGCCAGATGATGAATTGTTGCCCTCGTACGACAGTCTGGCGGAGCTCGGACGGGCATGGTCGGAGATGGGTCCGCGGAGGAGTCGGCGAGGGAGGCTTTGGCACAGTGAGCAGCAAGGAGTTCCGGTCTGCAGTTGGGATGGGGCGGAGACGGGAACGACCCGAGCCGATGTGCACGGCACCGAGGAGTCTCCTCTAAGTGGGAAGGGGGGTGGCCCTTGGTGGGAGAGGCCTTGCTGGGGAGCTGCCAGATCTGCCGCAACCAGACGAATGGGGAGTCGGTCCTCGGAGACGTGGCCAGCCATGACTACCTCGGATGGGGATGGGTGGCTGGGTAGGAGGATTTGGGTGGATGGACGGTTGGGAGGGTGGTGGGGGTGGGGGTGGTGATTTGGGGTGGGGCAGTGGATGTGCAAGGAGGAGGGCCTGCCCCGGCCCTCCTCCTCCACCTCTAATTGGATTTTGAGTTTCTAGAGAGAAGGCACAGAGTTTAGGATTTGAGAGCCCAAAGTTATATTGCACAATCTTGACTGTTTAAATTTGTTCTCCATTTCATTTCAAGAATACAGTCTTTAAACCCTTTGATCTTGTCTGCTTTTGGATGATTCATTTTTTTAACACTTTAGAAAACCCAATTTTCTCTAAAAAACAAAATAATGTAAATTATACATTATTCATATGTAATTGGAAAAAAAATTATTTATTGACTTACCAAGTTAGGAATTAATGTTTCATATTTAACTTCTGGTGGTATATCATCAGACAAAATGCGATTGTCAATAATTTCCCAACTTTCATTGATGAAATTCAAGCAAACAGTAATAAAGTGAGAGCAACGATGAATCACAAAGAAAATCTACAAAAATAAATAACATTATTTATATTGATGTATTTTACAAAAAATCTGGTTACAAAATTAATTTTTATCTCATCGAAAGATCAGGACCACATAAACTCCTATCAATTGGTAATCAAAGCCAGATTTCTCGGTGAGAGATTTCTAATTTTTTTTTTTCGTATTCTCCCCCTACTCACTGCAAAAAAAAAACCCAAATTTTTTTTTCTTTTTCTTTTTCGTTCTTGAATTCCAGATTTCAATTTCAAAATTCCTCTTCTCCTAAACCCTAAGCCTACACACACTTTGAACCTTTTTTTTTCTTGGTCTTGGCTTGTTGAATTTTCTGCTGCATCGTCATGTCTATGATTTGTTTTTTGGTGAACAGGGTCGAATAAGTTCATATAACACGTTCATTAATTTTAAGTTGCAATATTGCATTTGAACAAGTTCATATATTCAAGAGGGTAGCTAAGTGAAATTAAAATTATATAATCAAAATTTTATCAAAATAATATTAATTTAAGCATAATAATTGCAACCGCCATCTGAATATTTTTACCACACGACTTCAAACCCACTGTTTTTAAAGGATTCAACTATGGGAAACAAAACAAAATATATTTGGCTATCATACAACCAAAAGTTGCTACTCTTCTTACCACCACCTCATTAATATACAATAATAATTACCAATTTACAGCCAACCTTCATGTAGACTAATGACCATGTCATGCAACCTAACCTAGGAGGGAAACTGATCGATCCTGTCTGGTAAAGCAAGGCTCATTTAGGACAGATCATCCACTATCCATGGGTATCCTGTTGGGTGACCTAATGATCTTCTTCCTCAATAGCATCTTCTAGCTGTGTTTCGGAGTTGGCTTCACCAGATTCCTCAATCTCTGCTCTGTGATTAAGATTAGCATTCATTCTGAGCCGGTGCGAGCTGTCATCATCCTCATTCTCACTGTCATCAACTTCTACATCAGACAAGGCTGCAATATTCATGTGCCCTTCAGTATGACCATGAGCATTTTCCGCACCTTCAGCATCGGACTGATAAGTCAATCTAGTTCCATCTGCCACTTGTCTGTGCTGATTTTCCTGGGACTCACTGAGTCTGTCAATCCGATCAGAAGAAACCGATTTTATCATCTTACTGAGTGCATAATGTTCATCATTTTGGCTCTCAGCTTGTGTGTTGCAATTGTACAAAGCCAGAAGTCCCACAACACCCTCATTGTCATCATCTCTACTCTTTTGGGAGTAATTTTCATCATGTACAGATGGAGCCGTGCTGCATGCCCAACTGCCAACAACTTCAGATGCCATGAGATCTTGGGTTGTAATGACAGCTCTGACTTCCGTATCTTCTACAGCATCTATCATATTTGTGTGGTAATCAGCTAGGGTATCAGATACTTCCCGTGTCACTGGAGCTAACTCTTCAAAGTCTTTCAGATGAGCTTGCTCATCCAACGGCAATGTTTCCCCAGCTACTCCTCCCCATTTGTTCATATCAGCATAGCTTTCTCCGTATATTGTCTGACATTCGGTTTCCATGACTTGCTCTGTTTCCATGACTTGCTCTGTTTCCGCTACATTTCCATCCAACACAGGTTCTATGTCTCCATTTATATCAGAACCAAACCCACCCTCAACAAAATGAGAAGCATTTGCAGAATCAACTTCTTGAGTGTGTCGACATTCTTGTGCTCTGACATCACAGTCCTGCTTCTCAGTGGCACTCAAGTCCGGACTGTGGGTGTCAACAAAGTTTTTTTGAGGTCTTTGGGAAGAAGCAGATGATCCAGCTCTAATAGTACTAGTACTTGGACAAACTGTTGGTTGTTTCCCTTGATGTGCATTACTAATCTTACTCCAATGAACTGGATTGATTTCTGAATCAATTGAGGTGTTTTCATTGTTTTCCTCATCCTCAAGAGTTTTCTGCATTGACTTGAGTTGTTCTTGCTGTTTGACAAGTAAGACTGATATTTCTTCAGTGGTGGAGTAAAATGCACGAAGCTGGGTTTCCCTGCAAAGGGATGATATGTTCAAATAACTTCTACCATTCACTGAGTAGATCATATTAAAGAGGGGGAAAAACTACATGAGCAGAAGCGAAAAGGAATTCTCGTAATGTGTGCATTAAAAAGAACTTTTCATCCCACAACGTATACGAGTAAACTCTAATACACTGATCTTTTGTAGTGTAGTAGACTCATGGACAAAGTATGTATGTCACCAATATATGAGATAGTAAGTTAAGAGTATCTGTTGCAAGTTTCAAGATACTAGTGAGCATTAAATAATAACCATAATAAACTGTCCATCCTATCATCTCAATGTATATTCGAGAAACCTAAGGTTGCATTAGATTCTCACCGGAGCAGAATTCTCTCCCTCGCACCTTTCAACCGTCGCCTCTCATACTCCAGATCATTCATTGCAGCATCTATCTGAAGTTCCATATTTGAGACTTTTGTCCATGCTTCTTCTCGCGCTGACTGCTACAACAGCAATAGTCAACATAGGCTAAGTTAAACAGATTTCCCTAGATTGACACACTTCATTAAGAACATGAACATTCCCAAGTCACATTTTTCCTTTGTCATTTAATGCTACCGCAATTACGCAAAGAAACAAAAAGGAATACAACAAAAGAATTTTTGGTAACAACGGACCAAAAATAAAAATTGCATGTATACCTTCTCAGACAGAAGGTCCTCCCTCAACCGCTTCAGTTCGTCCTCGAGTCCTTCTATTTTCTATTAAAGAAGGTTAACAAAAAGCTTTGTTTACTTGCAATACAGCAGAACTAATAACAGCAGAAGGGCAATTGTTATATGTTTAAACAGACACATGAGTCACGCTTACTTTTGTCCTATCTGAACAGATTTTTTGCTCTTCAGATATTTCAGCTTCCAGCTGTCGAACCTTATTGTCAGAAGTAACAAGCTTTTGACGGTGGTCTTCCTGTGGCAGATACAGGCTTAGAAACCATACTGACAGTATATAAATTTGCACAAAGAGCGAAACTGCAATTATACCAGCTTGGCTCGCAGTGTTTCCACTAGCAAAGATAGTTCTTTCCCTGATTCCTGTAAGCAAATACAGAATACAAAATCATATGAAAATATGTTTTATTTCATCAGCTCCTTGTTCTCACTCGAGAGTAATACTTGTTCCTAGTTTTTACTTGATGTTTGACAATCAGTTCTTGCTGCTCTTCTTCTCGCCTGGATGCAGCTTCTGAGAAATGCATCAACTCTTGTTTAGCTTCTGAGAGGACTTTTTGCACTGCCGCTTTCAAATCTACTGCAGCCTTTTCTCTTTCTTGTCTTCTCTGATCACGTTCATCATTCAGTTGTGCCTTCAGCTCTGATATTGAACTCTTTTGACTGTATAAATATAAAAATCAATCGAATTTATATGGTTACGACATCTCAAGAAGTCAGGTATCTCAACATTTAAAGAGTTTGATCCTTTATTATCAGAGGATCAAACACGAATCATACTAACAAGGAAAAAGAGGAAGCGATCCACAGTAAAATAAAAAATGTATCATCAAGAGTACAGCTGACGAGTAAGCAAATCCATTATTGAAATTAACCTTGAATCATCATTAACTAAGTGAACAAGGGAATGCTCACTTATTGATTATTTCCTTGGCTTCTGCACATGACTGAGACGATGCATTAACCATCTCATTAAGATCAATGATAACCGTTTTTTGCTCAGCTGATGTTTTGCGCATTGCTTCTAACTCCACTTTCTTAACCTCCATCATATGGTTTAACTCTTGAAGCTGCTTGATGTAAGAATGTTCAACTGATTCTTTCAGCTCTTTTATTTCCTGCAGGAAATGTAACACACCATCAGCTCAGAGTTTCGTGAAAAAGTGAGATATAATGTGGGATCAGATATAGCTGCTTGATGTACGTATGGTTAAGCTTTAACTTATACAATTGAATTACCAAATACCACTTTATAGTGGTTTTGACAATTACAGAATTTACCAAAACAAGCTGAAACTCTGAAATCAGTGGTGATATTTCATGCACGACAAATCAACCAGCTACTCAATGACATGGATCATATTATAAATTCAAGAAGAAAACATCAGCTACTCAATCACACGTAACATAAATTTGAGAACCCATCTTAAATTGCAGTACTTATTAGGTAAGGTAAAATGAGCCATGAGTAATTAGCAAGGGACTACTTTTTCATGAAGTTCCAGGGCAGCACGGTTTTCACTGCGCAGTGTCTCTATCGTGAGGAGATTACTATCCAATTGCTTCCGCAATTCCTGAGGTTTCAAATATGAAGGCCTTTTTTTGTTAACCTTGATTTTCTAATAAGCACGGTGTCAATTTTTGATATAAAAAAAAAGATCAAAGCATGAGATATTTTGAGTACCGCATTTGACCTCTGAAGGCTTTTAAAATCATTCAGTGAAAGAGGGCCCTCGGGAGCACCGATCCCAATACCTTTCAGTCTCTTGCTTTGTAAATTAAACTCCTCTGCTAAACAACAAAGAGGCAAGTTCCAGTTTAGAGAGAGCTCAAGCATGTGTAGTTTTATTATCATAATTTTAAGTTAACAAAGCATCAAATGATGTCTTCTTATAGTTCCATCAGTGATCACAATACCAAAGAACAGAATGACAGGACTGTAGTGCTGGCCTAGTGTGGCAAACTAATGTAAATTTTGAATAAGCTGATGAAAGCGATAAAAAAGGACTGGTACCTGATTTTCTTTTAACTAAAACATCCAGTGAAGAGGTTGACTGATGAACTTCACGATAAACAAATGCAAAAGAATTTTCTGTAATCATGCCACCACAGAAACAGTTATCTAGAAATAAGTGATCATGAAGAAATATAAAGCTTCGGTCTGCTCTAGGTAATAGGTGCACCAAATAAGATGATCAGCACCATCTTGAATATGAACAATGACATATCCTGAGGAAAATATTTTACCATGATGGGGAGGACCAACAAAGGAAACAATATCTCCATGTCGCAATTCAGCTTCAGAGCCCTTCTTACTCAATTTTTCCCAATTGAGGTATGTACCATTTGTGCTGCAAAATGCAATAAAAATTAGAACTTACCCCGACAGGACTCTGCTACATGTCAAATCTGGGAAAAAAACCTAGTGTCTTTTATGAAAACGGGCACATATAGCTTGGACAGATCCTGCTCATCCTTATCAGCATCCCTTTTCCTGCAAATTTTGAGGTGGTTTGCACTAACTGAAGCTGATTCAATCTGAAACCGTTTATCTGGTACCAATCGCCCAATGCAGTGCTCATCAGCAGTGAAAAGCACATTAATACCCTGTATCATATACATTCCATCAGATTCTGCAACAGCATGCATCCATTAATACCAATATTTAAATCCATAACACTGAGTTCACAATCATAAAACAAAAAGGTATGAGATGACAGATACAAATATTAGAGAATTTTCATTTACAAAAACTATAATAAAAGTCAAATTCACAATTATGGCCTTATTGTTCCAGCCAATATATGCAAATTATACATGAGAGTTCATATGGCTCTTACTCAAATCTCTTGATACGAAAACGGAACATTTATGCATTTGTCAAACAAAAGCATCACAGACCAGGACAAATCAGTTGAGTTTCACAGCCACTTCACCACAACTATTCTATCTAGCAACTCAACAGAGCCATCCGGTGCAACAGTAGTGAGTAGTAACCAGAATGATAATCATAATAGTGGAATGGAATCATCACCAAATCGACAATCTAGACTTTCATCAACAACAACAAATAAAAAATCACTTTCAGCAGCTTATTCTCCACCGAAACAACCTAATTCCACCAAATTCCAACTCCTACCACAAAATAATTTCAGGGATTACCTGCCTCCGTTTACGCGCATTGTTGTTGATAGCAGTGAGCACACCCCAAACCTCCGGATTAGAATTATGCAGCGGCTGCGAAGCAACGTTCGAGGCAACAGCGAAAATGAGCTCTTCAGGAGTGGAACGCCTCTCTGGTTCCGGCGGTTGCAGATCTTGCTGAGCTGCGGGCGGCGCCGCGTCGGTTCCGAAAACCTTGTCAGGCATAGGGTGATCCGACGCGCGATCGTCTAAGCCCATTGGAGGAGCGAGTTGACCGATCGTAGCAATGGCGCGGATTTTGAAACCCTAGCCTGGGGGTACCTGCTGGTATTTCACAAGTTTGATAATGTTCCGTACTGTGCGCGAGTGTGAGTTTCTTTTGTTGATGATCATAAATAGAAATTATAAAGTAGACTAATGTTAAGAGCAAAAAAAAAAAAAAAAGGTAAAATTACTTAAATAATTTTACATATAAAAATAAAAATTGAATGGTATAAAAGTAATTTCGTGAGAATCCCTTCCCTTTTCATCCAATCCCACCCAAATCGGATGGAAAGTAAGTGGGTGTTTCACCGCAAATTCTCAGGTGCTCTCTCGCTCAAAAACGATGTCATTTTATATCGTTTTCATTAAAACACTCATTCATATTTACTATGTTCATCATATGAGCTTTTACATTCATCGTATGAGCTGCTATGTTCATAAGATGATATGTTCATCCGATGAGCTGCTATGTTCATAAGACGATATGTTCATCAGACGATATGTTCATCAGACGTGTTGTTATGTTCATCGGATGATATACTTGTCCGGATTCCAGTCCAACCGGTCCATCTATGCTGACTGGATTGCAACTTAAACCGGATCGAACTGAACTAAACCGGCCAGTTCAGCCGGCGAACCAACCGATAATAATGTGAACCGGCTCACTAACTCATATACAGTTAATAAATAATTATTCTCTAATCAAACAATTAATGTTAATTAATGAAAAAATAGTAATAAAATAAAGTTGGCATGACTCGAACTCACAACCTCACACATTAAATTTCATACTTCTATAGCTACGCTACTCTAATTTGGTTGTCATGTACCATAAGTGTAATTTAAATTTTTTATAATTTAACTTATTGGACCCCCGGTCAAACCGGTCAGTCCGACCTGTCCAATCTTTAAGTCCGGAACCGGAGGCCTGACCGGTTTGACCTCCGGTCCGGTTATGATGACTATGATTTCACCCCTCCCATTCCCTCCCACTCCTTCCAAATCCCTCCTTAAAAAAACTAGGGAACACATATATCCTCTCTTGTCATTCCCTTTCTCTTCATTTTCGTACTCGGGAACACTACTTAAAAAAACATAAACTATCTACTTACTAGTTGTGAAAAAATTTGAATTTAGAGTGTTGGTTATTCAAAAACGAATATCTAATGGGTGTCCTCGCTATGAAATAAAATCGTTTATAATTTCCGCATACATTTTTCTTTTTGCCATATCAATATTTTTTTTCAAACTCGTCGTTCGTCCAAAAGTTTTCCTAAATAGTCTTCTATTCAAAATTTTTTTATGAAATGATCTATTTTAGTTCAACTGCGGTTTACTTTTCGCACACATTGTTCTTTTGGCTAAATTGACATTTTTTTTATTTGGCCCTGTTCGTCCAAAAGTTTTCCCAAATAGCCTTTTATTCAAAAAGTTTTCTGAAGTGGTCTACTTTAAGCCAACCGTGATTTGAAATTGGCGCAGAATTAGGCTTAACCGCGGTATGAAACTGGTCCTAGACTGTGACTAGGATTGTTGCTGACTGAGCAGCACACACATGGCACAATGAAGGAATCAAATTGGGTTTGGTTAGCCCCCAACATGCATTTCAAAAGGCAGTTGGATCTTAAATCTCAACCGTCTTTTGAAATGGCGATTGGGCTTAAATTAGACCCATTGAGACCATAACTCGATTTGATCTAATTTATGAGGAAATTATACACTTCTCACTACCATTTGAAACATCGGTTGGACTTTTTCTACAATTTTGGTGAACACCTGTCATTGGCGTTCCTGCAAATAAATTTATACTTGGCCTCACTAATAGTAGTAAGTTCAGGATCAAACCACAGAGGCTGAGTCCCTGCACGTTTAATAACTAGACAACTTGACAATTAAAAGACTCAAATTATTTAGAGTTTTGAATTGAACAGACTGATATGCTCATGACGTAAAGATGTCACTGAGATAAGCATTTAGTTGAGGTTGCTTGACTTGTGAGATTGTTGATCATTGATGCTAAAAATGAAATCCTATTTACAATTCAATTCAGTAAATGTATATGCACTTATCATTCATAATCATATGACTAGCCATATGCAATTACTCCTAATCTACATTCATCATACACTTAAGCCAATGATATGAAGCATATATATTTAAAATGCTTTGTTAGGTTGTCAGTTTAGCAACAAGACATACACAATTGAGTTGTTGTGTTAAGGAATTCAATCTAAATTATTTAGCTTACGTGAAACTTAAAGTATGTTTATTTTATCTGCTACTCATTTAATTGATATTGGCTCACACCCTCACAATTAAATAAGCGCTCAAAGTTCATGCAACAACGCACTACATTCATTAATCACTTAATCACATATTTAAATTTGTCATCAAATCTCTCTCCAACCCTATTTTCCCAACAAATTTCTCACTCTCTCCCCAACCTCTTCTATCGAGTCACATCCCTCACCCCCTCAAATTCCTCCTCTTTATTTAATATGTTCACCATTATTTTGTACATGTTCTAACAGTGAATATTGTTTTGTACATGTTTGAACAGTAAACATGATTTTTAATTTTAAAAATTATTGAAGTTTTGATATTTTCTATGGATTTGGATATGGAATTTCTACAGTGAACATGTTCATCGTAAATAATCATTATTAAAAAATGAAAACATTTTAAGTAAATCTGAATAAATTAAAACTCAGAAAAATCTAAAAAATGTTCACTATCTTTAGATGCGACGGTGAACATTGATTAAACAAAACTAGTATGTTTCCATAAAAAAAATTTATAAAAAAAAAATTCAATGAAAAATAAAAAAACTTAAAGCATTATTGATACTTAACTAAACATATCAAATAATTACAATTTCCATATTTGTCACATTTGAAAGCCTCAGATAATAAATAAAGTATCATAAATAAACTTAAAAAAAGGAAACAAAATGATTGGTCCAGAATTGTCCACAAGGTTCTCGATTTAAGGAGGTTCTCAACGGATCTCTCCCCTATATATATATATGGGGAAGGATCCGTTGAGAACCTTCTTACGTTGAGAACCATTATGGACAATTGTCAATATATATATATATAGAAGAGGGATCAAATGTAAATGCATATTTCAATATAAATAGTGGACAAATCATAGCCTTTAATATGATTAGATCTAATGACTGTAATTAGTCTTCTTCCCGTTCAACTCACATGGTCAAAATTCCTTCTCGGAGAAAATTGATAGAAGAGATCGAAGAGAGAGGAAGCAATAGAAGTTGAGCATGAAGGAGTCTCAACTGCGCCAACTCCCTCCCCTGCCCAAAGTATGCTTCCCGAAACCCTAAATCCCACTCATCTCCACCTATCATCACAACGCCCTTAATTACGTGTCATACTTTGTCCTTCCGTTGACGAAGCTACGGAAATATGATGAAGTGCTACAGGAGCTCTCCACGCTCGACAATCTGGATTCGTCATAGTATTGCTACGAGAGTTATCGGGATTCGTATGCCGACAGGGGTGGGTTTATGATGCCGTTCTCGCTGCGATGGATCCATGACCAGGTTTCGAATCAGACGGGTCAAAGGCAGGAAACCCTAGATCGGTTGTGCAGGTTGTTAGATTTTGTGTGGATGAAATTGGGAGAGAAGGGGTCGAGAAATTTGACTGAGTCGGTGAAAATGTAGAGGAAAAGGGAGAGCTTTGTGTTCAGTTCAATAATGGAAATACATTTGAGTGTAAAGGAGTTCAATGTGTGTTTGAATTTGATGAAGTATGTGATTGCTTCTAATGATTGGAATCCTGTGTTGTTATCCAAGCTTGGGCATATTCAGATGCTCTTGGGGGATTTGGAGGGCGTAAAGAAGGTGTTTGAGAGAATTGAGTAATTAAGCGATGAGGGTGGATTTGGGGACCAGTTGAGTGAGGTTGAGCTGAGTAATCTTGGGAACAAGGCTTTGCTTTATAGGGTGGCTAAGGATTTTTTTTTTGGCATAAGGAATGATGACATTGATGTTCAACGGATTTAACAGAACACATTTTATATGACACACAGAGATGATGATATTGATCATCTAATAGCAGGGAACAGCAAATGAATGTGAGAT
Organism: Kalanchoe fedtschenkoi; assembly: GCA_002312845.1. NCBI lineage: Eukaryota > Viridiplantae > Streptophyta > Magnoliopsida > Saxifragales > Crassulaceae > Kalanchoe > Kalanchoe fedtschenkoi. The sequence goes on from NQLW01000019.1 coordinate 570,316, forward strand.
GGCAATCTTATGCAAGATCAATTTTCAAATGATATTTGATCCCTCTTCTATATATATTTTATATTTTTATACTTTGATCTGTTTTGAATAAATTAAGAGTGCTTATTTGGACTAATATTGGTTTGGCAAATGAATGCGCACCTTTTGTGTTAGAATTCTTATGTTTCTTTTTTGCATTTGAATGTGAGATGGTAATCTTATGCAAGATCAATTTTCAAATATTTAGGAAGTGGGCAGAGATGGGAGAGCTTGAGAAAGTAAAAAAAGTATCAAAATCTTGTGAGGTGGTATAATTCAATTTCTTTTGAATATAACATTAGTTTACAGGATGTCGCATCATTTGTTCTTAAAAAGTGATCAGGTAAATCTACAACAAGCAAGTCAAAGGAAAATGATCAGGAGGGAATGACAAATGGTGATATCAGCCTCTGCTTGTGTTGGTGGTGGTTTGAGATTGTCTCAGCCTCTACAGGTTCAGAGAGCTGATGATTCATTTGAGGTTTTCAAATGCAATGCTATCAATAAGCTTGTGGAGATGTCTCACAAGGATATAATAAGTTAATCAAAAAGTATAGAAGGAGAGATGGAGGAACTTTTTAAAGCGCAGGGAGTGCTGCGGCAGAGAGAAGGGTACTTGGTAGAGGATTTAAAGTGTTGTTGAATGAGAAGGAGGGCTTAAAGTAGCAACTACAGATGATATTGATGAATGATGATATAGTTGAAGCTTGGTTGAGGGAAAATCAAGGGAAGCTGATGCAATGCTCGTCCAAGGGTCAATCTCACTTCTTGGGGTATGAAGAAAGTTGTGGTTTGCCAAGTTACCTTACAACTAGTTACTACTATGCATTAGGTTATGTTGCTAGTGCTCTTATTCAGAGAGTCATCTACTAGCATAGAAAATTTGTTTGGTTTTTTATCAAACTACTTTTATCTTTTTTGGATATTGTTTTTAGACTTTGTTTAGAAGATATACTAAACATAGAATGGATGAGTTGGCTTATAAGAACACTGTTGCAGTGAATTCCAGATATATGGTGAATTCATTGTTCACTATTGCAGTGAATTCCAGATATGTGGTGAATTCATGATTCACTGTTGCAGTGAATTTCAGATATGTGGTTTGTATGATGGGGCATGGTGGGATAACGTTTTATGCTATATCTATCTGGCTTTGGTGATATGAGATGAGTTTGGTCTTTGATTTTACGGTCTAGGTGATATATATTTGTTTTGGTGAACTGTCTGTTCACCAGAATGGTGAACTATCTATTCACCATGGTGAACCAAAAATTCACCATCATGTTCATCATCGTGAGCCCAATTTTATATTCGTAAAATACAAACCACGGTGAATTAAAAACTCACAAATTTGTGCGTGCACTACCTTTCCCATCTGCAGCACCATGGTGAATCGAAAATTCACCATCGCTGGATTTTTCATCATTTTTTTAACATTTAATTTTTTAATTTTTTATTTTTTTAAAATTTTTTAATGTATTTTAATTGCTTTGTCTATTAGATTTGTAAATCAGAATTGAAAACTCATAATTATCTCACCTAAGAATGTACCTCAAATGAGTGGCCAGAAATTGTCCACAATTTACAACGAAAAAGGTGTTTACACCGGATCCCTCCCCTATATATATATATATAGTATAATTAAAAATACATATAAAAATAAATATTTTTTAAAAATTTAAAAGTTTGAAATAATTAATCACCTAGGCGCTAGGAGGGCTGTTTTAAGACCGTCTAACTGATTAATCGCCTGCCTAGGTGGCTAGGCGGACGCCTTTTAAAACAGTGCCTAAAGTAGAATAAAATTAGAAGAAATTAGAAAAACTATTATTTCATTAAGAAAACTAAATTAAAAATAAAAGAAAAAAATTCACCAATTTAAGATTTTCATATTTACTAAAAATAGGCATGTTCATGTGATTAATAAATATATTCATCACATGATCGAATAACTATTTTTATGAGATTGAGAGATATATTCATGAGTTGGAAACCTAAATATTTATTACATAAATAGCTACTTTACTGATATTAGAAAATATGTTCATAAATTGGGCACCTAAATATTCATTATATTAATAGCTATGTTACTGAGATTTGAAAATATGTCCATGAGTTAGACACTTATATTCATGAGTTGATACTTAAAATAAAATATATATAAAGAAATTATAAATAAATATTATTTAATTTAGAAAAGTTCAAATAAAAAGAATAAAAAATTCCTAATTTTTACATTTTATATTTATTAAATTAGTAATATTCATAAGATGAATAATTATATTTATCACATGAATAGTCATGTTCATGAGATTAAAAGTTATGTTCTTGAGTTTGACACCAAAATATTTATTACATTAATAATTATATTCATGAGATTAAGACATATGTTCATGAGTTGGGTACCTATCTTCGTAAGTTGAGACCTAAAATAGAAAAAATAAGAAAAATTTTAAAACAGAACAAATTATTTAATCATGAAATATTTGATTAAAAACAAGAGTAATAAATTTTTTAAGTTTTATATTTTTATATTAATTAAATTCAGTATTTTTTAAGATGAATTATTATGATCATCACATGAATAGCTTTTTATTGAAATTAAGAGATATGTTTATGAGTTGAGCATCTAGATATTTATCATATAAATAACTATGTTCTTGAGATTCAGAGGTATGTTCAGGAGTCGGACACCTGCTTTCATAAGTTGATACTCAAAATAGAAAAAATATTAGAAAAAAATCAGAAAAGTATTCTTTAATTTAGATAATTTCAAATAAAAATAAGAGTTAAAATGACAAATTTTAGATTTTTAGATACATTAAAATAGTTATATTCATAAGATAAATAGTTATTTTCATCATATGATTATCTATGTTTATGAGATAAAGATATATGTTCATGAGTTGGGCACCTAGATATTCCTCACGTGAATAGCTAAGTTCATGATATTAAAAAATATGTTCATGAGTTGGACGGCTGTGTTTATGAATTTTTACTTAAAATAAAAAAATAAAAATAGTATTATTTAATTCAAAAAATTAAAATGAAAATTTAAGAGTAAAAATTGACAAATTTTATATTAAGATGAATAATTATATTCATCACACATATAATTATGTTCATGAGATAAAGAGATATGTTCATGAGTTAGTCACCTAGATATTTATCAAATGAATAGCTATGTTCATGAGATTTAGAGATATATTCATAAGTTGGGCACCTATGTTTATTGGTTGATACATAAATTAGAAAATTTAAAAAAATATCAAAAAATATTATTTAATTCAAAAAATCAAATAAAATATAAGAGTTAAAAATTCACAAATTTAGATTTTTTATATTTATTACAATAGTTATATTTATAAGATGAGTAGTTTTGTTCACCACGTATTCATGATATTAAGTGATATGTTATGAGTTGGGCACCTTGATATTCATTACGTGAAATAGTATGTTCATTATATAAAGAAATATGTTCATGAGTTGGCATCATGAGTTTCTACCTAGAATAGAAACAAAATCATAAAAATTATACAAAAATCATAGAAAATATTATTTTTTATGAAAAATTTAAATAAAAACAAAGAAAAAAGTTTTTTTTAAAATTAGAATTTTGTATTTATTAGAGTAGTTATGGTTATAAGATAATTAGTTATGTTCATCACATGAATAATTATGTTCATGAGATTAATAGATTTGTTCTTGAGTTGGGTTTCAAGATATTCATCACATAAATAGTTATGATGATAAATAATTTTAGAAAACTTAATTTATGAACGTAAGTGATTAGTTAATGAATTTATAACTAAAACAAAAAAATAGTAAAAATTAGAAAAATATTATTTAATTTTGAAAAGTTAGATTAAAAAAAATAGTAAAAAATTTAGATTATTATATTTTTTTAAAATAGTTCTTTTTTCATAAGAGAAACAGTTATATTTATTCGATGAATAGTTAGATATGTTCCTGATTTGGGTACCAGGATATTGATCGATTTTTTTACAAAGTACACTTATTCCATTTTTTTATTTGAAATCTATATCATAACATATATTTTTATCTTCCTTAAAACTGATTTCTGTATGTGATTTTCTAAAAACTACACTTTTCATCTGCCATTTCCTTATTAAATATAACACTTTTAATAGAAATATTAACCCTGTCAACGTACTTTCAACACTGTTAACTAAAAGTCAAACCTACTAAAATAAATAAATAAATAACTATGGATCCCATTTCACTCCAACCTCAGTCCTATCGGAAACAAAAACCTGTCGTTCAAGTTTCCATTCTCTCATCATCTCTGTTTCCGACTCTATCTGAAATAGTCGAAAAACTTCCTCTACAATCAAAACCTTATAATTTGCATCATATAATTTGCAGGTTGTTTTTGGAGATGTAAATTTATTACTGATAAAGAAAATTATTTGTGTTTTCCTGAGAAAGCTTTTGAACCACTTTGCAGATAGCTTGGGATACATGTTCAAACTTCAATTCATCTCTGTAGTCCATGTAGTTGATGTAAAACTTGACTGTGTAGCCAGAACCCCATACGAAGTTATCCAGCAGTAACCAAGCAAAGTAGTCCTTCACACCCACTCCATCTTTCCTGATGCCCTTGAGGAGTTACTTAAGATGGCGGTGGTAGTAGTTGACTCTCTAGGTGTCATTCTTATGGTGTTTAGCTTTTCCAAATGGAACCATCCATGCTGATATGAGAGTAATTCTAAACTGCCCATTTTATGCATTCTTATATTTGATTTTGTAGGTTTCAACAGCAATATGAGCAAGTAGCTGATAATGTGAGACAAGAAAGGGCTCCGTCCCAGAATCACCACTGAGGCAGCCATGCTTTTGCCACTCAGAACAACGGCCAAGGCCATTTCTCTGGTGGTATACCCTGAATTGCTATAGGTCCAAGGCATGTTCAGTGTGATCCAATTCTTCACTCTACCACCGAACTTCTTGAGGCAAAGATCAGCATAGTCCCTAAAGGCATTCACAATGTAAGGGCTCAAGAATCCGCCATACCATCTTGGAGTGCTTGAGGAAGGTCCCGGTGGAAAATGGTTACAAAGGTTTCCTGTACGGTGCAGAGAGCATCATTAGCTTCGACATTCCACTCTATCAAATTCCTATCTTTACTCCTCCTAAGCAATGACTTGCCGGACCCGTACTCAAGGAAGTCAGCCAAAAACAGCTAAGTAATCCTCTTCTCAATCTTATTCTGAAATTCAGCAGCCACGAAATCAATGTAAAAATCACAAATTGATCATCACTTGAGCCATCTTGTGGTTAATTACATTGTGGCGGGTGATGATGAAATTGTCGTGGAAGATGATGGGGTAACGGTCTTTGGTGACCTGAACGTTGAACTCGATATAATCAAGAGGGAACCTGCTGACGGAGTTGAAGGAGAGGATGAAGTTTTCTTTAATGGCGCACATTCTTGGATCAGACGACTGTAGTTTATTCATGTCATTCCCTCTGTGCCCGATCACCAGGAACTTGGATTTCCTCAAAAACTGGTGATGTCACTTGTTCGCAAGCTCAAATCCTAAACCACCCAAAAAAGCATCCTCAAAATTCAAGCAACAAAAAATAAACAAAAAATAGAGTAGAAAAAGAAAAGGGAGGAATGAGGTGTTTATACCTTCTCTAATTGGGGACGCAACTTCGTGACCTAATCGAGATTGGGGACGCGGGAAGTGAGAACTGCCTTCTAAGCCGCCATTACAAGCAAGCACCCGAGATATTGCAGGGGAGGAGGGTGCTGCTCGGTGCTCCCTCTTCTCGTTCTGTTTTTGTGCTGTGTGGAAGATTGGTCGAAGCAGCACCGATTGAAAGGAGACGAGGGTTGGTGGTGGGAGGAGATGAGGGTTGGTGGAAGGGAAAAATTTTCAAATTTGCCCTTATAGTTTGATTTACTATCAAATTTACCTGTCGCTTCGTTTGTTTTACATTCTACCCTATTTTTTAATTTTCGTGGTCGCGTACAACGAAGTTAATATAAATATTCGTGGTTTCAAATCACGAAGTTGACACGTCTCCTTGTCGCTCGGTCACCAGCCTACCTGGCCATACGTGGCATCTTCGTTCTTTGAAACCACGAAAATATTTTGTATTTTCGCTGTCCTATACCACGAAATTGCCTTATGCCAACTTCGTTATTTGAAAATGCGAAGTTGTTTACAAACTTCGTCGTTTTGGAAAGCCGAAGTATAATCCCAAAACTTCGCAGTTATAAACCATGAAGTTCTGTTAAGATTTTTCGAAAACCGAGTTGCTGCATAAATGAATTTATGGCCTTCCTCACCACTCTCTCCGACTATCATCATCTTCAACAACTCCCTCCTCCTCCCACAAACCCCCAAACAAATCACTGCAGAAAAAGTGTTGCAGAGCTCTTGCAGAGGCCCTCCTCTCTCCTCCTCCTCCCCAACACGCCAACCCTCAACTACCTCCACTCCACCACGCCACACTGCGTGGTACTTAAGCAAGAAGCAGAGCAGAGCATTCAAAAAAACAGAGCATTCGAGAAACAGAGCATCATCATCGTCGAGTCTGGGGATAATGGGGATGGAGGCGGAGTGCGTCCACGTGCACGGCCCGATCATCATCGGCGCCGGGCCGTCCGGCTTGGCGGCTGCTGCCTGCCTGTTACAGAAAGGCATCCCCTCCGTCGTCCTCGAGCGCGCCGGCTGCATCGCTCGCTCTGGCAAAACAGAACATACGACCGCCTCAAGCTCCTCCCCAAGCACCTCTGCGAGCTCCCGCTTCTGAACTTCCCGCCCCATTTACCAGTGACCGTCGGACGGATGAGGGGCGAACGGACGAGCGGCGGCTGAGAGAGGCTTCGTCCGTTTGAGAGAGAAGACGCGATTCCGATCTGGGGCTCGCCCCTCAGTTTTAATTCAACGAACTTCGTGGTTGGAAACAACGAAGTCTGTTAGAACTTCGTGGTTTCTAACTGTGAAGTTTTGGGATTATACTTCACGTTTCTAAACGACGAAGTTTGTAAACAACTTCGCATTTTCAAACAACGAAGTTGGCATAAGGCAATTTCGTGGTATAGGACAGCAAAAATACAAAATATTTTCGTGGTTTTAAAGAACGAAGATGCCACGTATGGCCAAATAGGCTGATGACCGAGCGACAAGCGGAGACGTGTCAACTTCGTGGTTTGAAACCACGAATATTTATATTAACTTCGTTGTACGTGACCACGAAAATTAAAAAGTAGGGTAAAATGGAAAACAAACGAAATGGGTAGGTAAATTTGATAGTAAATCAAGCTAATAGGGCAAATTTAATATTTTGTCGGTGGAAGGCTGGTCGGTCCCGAGATTCTGCAGTTCCCGTGCGAAATAAAAAATGAGGCGAAATAACACGTTGAAAACTGAAATAATATAAATAAAAAAATTCAATTTTATAAAAAAAAGTAACCATATAATTATTTTGTCGGGATAAAACTCAAAAAGGGTCTTGAACTATCACTACTTATCTAATTGCGGTCAGGACTATTACGATTTCCAAAAAGGGTGCAATGAAAAAAAAATTGGACTGATTTTCAAAATTAAAATTTACTATTACATTTCAAACCTAATATTATTAGAAGACTTAAATTTGTGTGTGAAAATTACGTCATTTGATTATCAAAAGAATTTTCTAAACCAAACGACGTAATTTTCACACACAAATCTAAGTCTTGTAATAATATTAGGTTAGGAATATAATGGTAAATTTTATTTTAGAAAATCAGTCCAATTTTTTTTTCATCGCACCCTTTTTGGAAATCGTGATAGTTCTGACTGCAATTGGGTAAGCGGTGGTAGTTCAGGGCCCTTTTGGGTTTTTCTCTTTTTTTAATAGAACTTTAATTATAGATTTTAAGTATTTTTTAAGCTTTAGCGTATCATTTTTTTATTTTTTGTAATTTTAAAATTTATAATTTTTAGGATTTTTAAGTTCCATGATTGTGGAGAATAAATGATTTTATTCATTCTCATTAATATTGTTATTTGTTGCTATAAAAAATTATAAAATTAAATTATGCTTTTAATAAAATTAACTCAATTGAGTTGTTGTGAGCTTCTAGTTTATTGTAGAGGTTATTTGTTCGAAACTTTATAACAATTTAATTAATTTTTAATAATAGATCATCTAGACCAGGCTTGGAAGGAAGTATAGTGGGCTAGAGGCCCCGACCTATTGGATTGGATACCTTGGTTTGTTGGAGGCTCAGTGCAATGCTCCACTTGCACCTGTGTTGGACCGGGCCTGGTAGAAGGAGGCGAGATGGTTGGTCACACTGATAATTTTTTTTAACAGAGTTAGAAAATTTGTTAACAGTGTTAGATTTACTTAACGGTGTTGGGATGCCCGTAAAAAAATTAACGGTGTACATCTTATTTATAAAATTTAATAGTTCGGATCGCAATGGGATAGATGGTGATAATTCAAAACCTTTTTAAATTTTTTCCTTAAATTAAAAATATGTGTCAGCCAATTAGTTATTATTGGTTGAGACTTGGGATTGTGGCGGGACGATCTTACACATTCAAAATGAGGCCACGCACCTGGCCGCCCCGTTGCATTCATGACCGTTGATCAATTTTTTAAGGTTTCAAATTGCTCGCAAATCTTCTTCCACTTTTGGGAGTTTTTTAGTTTCTTACATAATTCCAGATGAACTAATTAACTTCATTCTGCTTTGTTTTGCTAATCATATCTGACCCCAAGGCAAAATACGATCATTAGAGGCAGTAGTAGTTCAAATATACAATGTGTTGACAAAGCTGCTAAGTCAGCCAATTCAGGCAGGTATCATTCCACTGGGGCACCTTAGGTCTGAAATCAATATGACCCACTATTTCTCTTGATCAACACTGCACAACTTGTGTAATGCTGGGCTCCCTGGATCCCCTGTGATTTCTTTTTTTCCGTTGAATGAGCGTAGTGGCCTTCAAGAGTCACCACCACCCAAAAGATGATGTGTGAGGAGGTTCAGATACAACTATTCATCATCCACAGATATTTATCTCTCAGGATCTTCTACTGATTCTTTACCGAAAAGGAAACGTCCAGCTTCATCAGGCTTGTACTTCTTCCCTCTCCAAACAACAATCTGTTCTTTATCAAATGTCACCAGGACACACGGTACCAAGTCCTGCAACAATTCACAACAGAATTTAAATGAGGGACAAGCATGCCCCCAGTGTCATTTGGTATTCAAAATGTAACACGTCAACTGAAGGCCAAGCGAGACAAACAACTGAACCCAAGTGCAGCATCATGTACATTTCGTTGCAATCAATCTGATGAATCATGGATAACATCATATTGGCAACAAGGCTTAAATGAATGCGGAGACGTACACGGAGTTTCAAGCCTATCTTCTTGTAATCGCTCTTTTCAAGTCCTTTGCAATCAATCCTCACAAGCTCATCCATCAGAAAAGCATCTCGAACTATAAGAACCAAACTGCCGTAGTAGCCATTTCTAGCTGCATAAACCAAGCCAATTCAGGCACATAACTAATCAAGAAGCTAAAGCAGGAGGGTGCAGTACACATACATAATTTTGTCAATGCAGGAGCAGAAAGACCTCTCTTTCTCAACACTTTTGTCTCCTCGATGCTCAAGCCATCAATGGTTGTTTTGATGAGCCTGGGATATATGGGCTCATGGGGCCTCCAGAGCATTAAAGGAATGACCGGCCTCTTCTTGGGAGCATAGTTCCTGCCTCTGTACAATACAAGAGTTCCCCCTTTCCTATGGATAATCTTTCCAAATGACTTATCCTGATGAAATACGAACAAACAAAAGTTTGGTCGAAAGCGAGCCAATCACAGAATTTGGCACCACCTGGTTTAATAACCAGTGGCCAACTAGACATTTACTGAGGCGCAAAGTACAGCAGACAGGTTACCTCAATCTGGGCGCATACATTTTCCATGTCAACGGTGCAAACTCCCATGCACTTGATCCTCACAGCCTCAGAGTGCAACCAATGGTTATGGATATCATTCAGCATATTATGAGTCAAACCATCCCTTCCTACAAACAGTAACAAGCCCCCCAGCGAAGCTATAGCTTACACATTCAAAGTTGGATGATTCGAACAGAGAAATGGCGATGGTAACATTAAGAATCTCATCCATCCAATAATGGAAACCCAAATACAGTGTGCTATAAACTCACCCAAGTTAACCTGCTTCTTGCACCGATTCCTCTGATTCTTCTCCACCAAAATTTTCATCTCCGCATCAGTTAAGGTCTCCCCTTGAACATCTTCTCTCATTTTCCTCCTCTTTTCCTCCAAATCCTCCACCACCACCTCCTCCTCCTCCACCGACCTCACTGTAGGGTCCAGCGCCGGGGCGCAAACCCCAGTCCATGGGCGGTCAATCCGCCCAGGTCCGAAAGGCGAATACTTGGGCTCGCGAAGCCCGATGGGGCGGGAGCGCTCGCTGCTCTCGGTGTAACTGTACCTGAAATCAAAGGGCAGGTTGGAACGTATTCTCCTGGTGGTGGCCGGATCGATGGAGGAGGGTGGGCGGTACTGGGGCTTATCAGTTTTAGGTTTTGGGTTGGGGGTTTTGTGAGTGAAGGAGGGCCGTGGCTGTGGTGTGAAGCCGTAGATTTCGCGCAGTCTGGAAGAAGATTGCGGGAGTGATGAGGAGATGTGGCGACGGAAAAGGAGGTGGTGGCTGCAATAAGGCCGCGCACAGTGCCGGAGGACCACCATCGTACGTTCCTATGGGCGGCCAGACGCACAACTCCTTATATCCAAGCCTTAGCGGCGTCGTTTCAGTAATTTAATCTATTAAATTATATATTTTAATTTTATTTAAAAATTATAAACTATGACAAGAACAAATTGACTTTCTATATGGAATAAATGAATATAGTAAATTAATCATTATTACAAGTTTACAACTTATGAATATATAATTCAAACTCCTGAATATATTATAAGATATGGAATCGATGCAGTGAAATTATGTGTTGCGAGATCCAAACGACCTACTTTTGACGCCTGGAGTAGTTGAATGCAATTTGATAGACACATGTCACAGTTTTACAGCTCCCAGCATGTTGTTCTGCATCATATATGAGTCCAGTATATACTTTAGATTTAGCTTGGTAAATATATATGTGTGTAAAAATTGATTAACACATGCAAAAACATCATGAATATATACCTTAATGATTGATATAATACTAAAATAAATAAATAAATCATTCAAATTGATGAATACATATATATCCATATAGAGAGAGGTTCTGTTGAGAACCCATTTTTGATGTGAGAACTGAAAACCATTTTATGACTCTTCACTAATGAGGCATAGCAGGGAGGGAGATGGTGAAGAAAAAAGATGAGGAAGGGCCGACGGTAGAAAAAACCGGGTGGAGAAAGCTTGAAGCATATCGAAGTGAAGAACCTCAGATCGATAAAGAAGACGACGGGCTATGCGGAGATGGTGAAGGTAGTCGCTGGCATTCGGGTCTTTGTTGGTGGGTTTGTTAAGGGAGAAAAAGCAGGAAAATGATAGGAATATGCAAATGGGAGAAATATATGATTTAATATCTAAATTAAGAAAAATACATTACTAAAACTATTTAACAGAACATAATAAATGATGTTACAAAATTGGATAAATAATTATCAAAACACGATCATTTTATGCGTTGAATAGTTGGTCCACAATTGTCCACAAGGTTCTCAATTTAAGGAGGTGCTTAACTGATCTACCCTCTTTATATATATTAAAATTATGAATATATTTATCTGTATTTGCTAAATTTTAATAAAAGGTGGTGATCAACATCCAACTGTGTATGTGGTTTTACAGGTCTCGGGATCCATCTGAAGACAGACTTTCTTGTTGCAATAGGCGATGTCATGTGCCCAGGTGAGATAGCAAATCCACATTACCCTTTAAAGGATATAGTAAGTATTTTGAAGTGGAATTAAACATCTATTCTGCCGACACATATGCCATATTTTAAAAAGAAATGCCAAATTGATATGCAATGTAACTCAATTTTTATAAGGGCGTCTCCCTGTAAAGCTCATAAGAAAGATTTATGTCAAATTATAATCTTAATTTTTTTTGTTTTATTTTGATTGGGAGGGTTGGTTGAATCTGCCATAAGGGCATCTCCATGGAAGGCTCATAATTTTTTGTTTTATTTTGATTGGGAGGGTTGCGAATTGAATTACAAATGACTAAGCAATTGATGAAATTTTTTTGTAAATTATGAACATATGTAAGTAATTGATGAACATATGTATGAGGGTGGGGATTGAATTACTAATGGCTAAATAATTGATGAACATATCTAACCAATAGATGAATATATGTAAGTAATTGATGAACATATGTATCAAATTATTTAATATATGTATTAAATTGATGAAAATGGTGGTAGAAGTTGAATTACAAATGACTAAGCAATTAATGAATATATGTATTAAATTGATGAAAATGGTATGTGAGGGTTGAATTACAAATGACTAAGTAACTGATGAACATATGTAAGCAATTGATGAACACATGTATTAGATTGATAAAAATGAGGGGTGAGGGTTAAATTACTAATGACTAATCAATTGATGAACATATATAAGCAAATGATGAATATATGTAAGCAATTGATGAACATATGTATCAAATTGATGAATATATGTATTGGATTGATGAAAATGGATGGTAGAGTTAAATTACAAATTGCTAAGCAATTGGTGAACGTATGTATCAAATTGATGAATATATGTATTATATTGATGAAATGGGTGGTGGCGGTTGAATTACAAATTGCTAAACAATTAATGAACATATGTATGTAAATGATGAACATATGTAAGCAACTAATGAACATAAGTATTAATTTAATAAATTTATATATTAAATTGATGGAAATAGAGGGTGAGTTGAATAACTAATGACTAACCAATTAATGAACATATATAACCAATTGATGAACATATGTCTAATGATGAAAATGGGGATGAGATTGAATTATTAGTAATCAAATAATTGATGAACATATGTAAGCAAATGATGAATATATGTAAGTAATTGATGAACCTATAATTAAATTGATGAACATGAGAGGTTTGTATGTAATTTAAACTTTTATTTTAATTTGTTGAATTTAAATAATATTTTTTTAATTTCTTATGATTCTTTTTAATTTCTAAATATTTTCACTTAATTTTATTGTTCATATAAAGAAGGGTGAAGAGTTGGATAGTTTTACTGAATGTCGATAACGACATTATTTTGGAGCGAGAGCACCCATTTAGATGGGTGTTTTTGGTGCACCGAAAAATTTGCGCCTAAGTAAAACATAGTATTCATAAGTATATATTTTATATAATAATTCATAGAATTTGTTTGTGTACAATTTGTATTTAATACGAGAGTGGGCGGTGCAATTTTAGAGTGGTTAACCCAAATTGGGTACGATTTCCACCACATACATGATCAACTCAGTTATTAATCCCGTGAGCGGAGATCGGAAGGGACTAAACATCTACGGAAAAATTTTTCAACGCGTCACGTGACTAAACATCTACGAAAGGGAAATTTAATCGACATTTTCGACCGATCTATTTGCCACAGAGGTTTAGATTATCAGAAAATGAAGACAAGTTGAAGCCGATGAGTGCGGCAGTGACCGAAATATCAACCGGCAGGAGATTGCTGGACCAATTTAAGTAACGAAGCGTGGGGTGGTTGAGAGAAGGGATTTCGCCAGTGAAGTTGTTATTCTGCCAGTAGAGATTAGAGAACGTATAGGCGACGTAGCTTAAGCAGCAACACCGGAATTTGAACACAGAGGTTGTTGTTTGAGAGGCTGGCGACTTTGAAGCAAATGGAGGTCGGAGATAGAGGGAGGGAAGGAGCTAGTGAAGTTATTATAATAGAGGAAGAGAGATTTGAGGTTACGTAGAGAGGAGAGATTTGGAATGTGGCCGTAGATTGAGTTTTGTTTGAACTCAAAACTCTAAGCTGATCCAGTGACTCCAAAACCTTCTAATCCAAATGTCCGGTGAGATTCAGATGTTTCCGAACGAGCTTTGACACTCTTCCATTCAAACAAGCCTTAACGCCTTGCCACCTGCAGAGATTACTGATGCTGCTGTGTTGCCACCGCAGTGAATTGAACGGGTCCATTGT
>NQLW01000019.1:585314-614521 GCA_002312845.1 Kalanchoe fedtschenkoi
ATTTGTAACCGAAAAAAAAAGCTATACCATATTTTGCAATGACATTCCTAATATATTAATTAAAATATATTGTAGCAGTCTCCTCAAACTTACTTTTAATGTGTGATCTAAGGATCCAGTATTCAGATGGTTGCCTCCAGGGAAACTACAGCCTTAGTGTGGCCCAGTAAGGTTGCACTTGGTCGCAACAGGTTGAGTTCAGATGATGATGATGATGTCTTCCATGCCCAAATCAGAACGTGATATAACAGAGAATCAATAAACAGGTTGATCAAAAAGCACACGTCCACAAAAGAGGCACAGGCGAAAAGTAGAAAATGGAGGAGAATGCCATGACATTCAATTAGTATTTGATGTTGTATTAGTTTCACCTTTTATCATAATTCAATATGATTAAAAATAAGACCTCCACACCAGTAATTATTATAATACAAAACCAATAGCTCTAACCAATCACCTGAACTCCTGCAAAAATCACAGAATGAACCTGACATACTCAGTAGCCCGTCCCTCCCCGTTTATATATATATATATATATATAGGTAGTGTACCCCAATTAGATTTTCGAGAGAAAGGGAATGAGACAAGAATAAAATGGTGTTTCTGAGTTTTTTTAATGAGAGATTAGAGGATTCGTACCGATTTGGATAGAAAAAGAGGATTCGAGGTGAAAAGATAAGTATTTTTATTCACGTTTGATTTAATTTACAAAATTATTTTAGTAATTTTAATACTTTATTTATTCTTATTTTCACGCATTCAAAATTTTTTTCTCTCCAAATCCTTTATTTTCCGGCCCCTCTAAAATAAGGAACAAAGCCGTTAAGTGTTCGTCTTCTTGCTTTTATTAAACACGATGTTTCTAGATTTTTTATCAAATTTGGCTTTTTCGCTTCATTCTCTATCATTTCTGAACCCCGCTTGGTTTGTTTTCTATTCTGATCTTTTCGCAGTTCCGAACTGCGAAAATTCCTATTATTTTCGTTGTTCGCAACCGCGAAAAGCTCTATGTGATTTTCGCACTTCGTAACTGCGAAAATCATAGAGATTTTCGAAGTTCACAACTGCGAAAAATCATATGTCCGCAATAATTAAGCGGACAATGACGTGAAATATTCTTAGGGTTTCAATTTTCGCAGTTCGGAACCGCGAAAATCACATGGAGCTTTTCGCGGTTACGAACAGCGAAAATATTAAAGATTTTCACAGTTCGGAACTGTGAAAAGGTAAATATGGAAAACAAACCAACGAGGTTCAGAAATGACAGAAAATTAAGCCAAATTTGATAAAAAAATCATGTTCCCACGCCTCGTTTCTCCTTACAGCGCTGTGTTTATAATAACCAAACGGCGTCATTTTGTCTCGCTGTAGAATTTTGAAGTCTTTGCCTGTGGGGAGACGCGGTAAGGAGTTCGAATCGACCAGGGAAATGGCGAGTGAGGCAGAAGCGAAGCTTGACCAGTTCCTTCAATGGCTTCAGGTAAAACAAATCATTACATAGAGGAATATTAACTAATTCACAGTCGATAAAAGTTGGAACCCTAGTGTCTTTTATTGTCATAAGGCAGCATCGTTTTATTCACTCATTTTAGGTTTTTGTTTGTGTGTTGAGAATTGATATATTCGTTTTTGTTTTGTTGAATTCAGGCTAATAAAGTTGAACTAAGAGGCTGCAGTATCAAGTACAGTGACCCTGAAAAAGGATTTGGTATTTATAGAACTGCTGATGCTCCTGAAGATGGTTAGTCTGGCCTTATATATATATATATATATATGTATAAATATATATTCTCATGTTCATTCGGTGCAACTCTAATTACATGCTGTGTGTTTGTTGAGAAATCAACCTACTTCATTACGGTGAAGTCACTTTTAGCTACTTTGTTTATGTTCTCCAGTTCTCATGTATGAAATATCTGTCTTCCATTTTACTGAATTTTTTAGTGGGAATGACACTACTGAACATGAGTACTGATTCAAATATTTTCAGGAGTGCTGGTAGTTGTGCCACTAGAGTTGGCGATTACTCCAATGAGAGTGCTTCAAGATCCTGTCATAGGACTTGAATGTAGAAAACTTTTTGAGGATGGAGTTGTGGATGACCGATTTTTGATTATTTTGTTCTTGACTGTGGAGCGCCTGCTTAAAAATTCTTCATGGATGCCGTAGGTGTATCTCGCACTGCCTTTAGTATTTCGCATCATGTATGAATTTCTGACAGAATTTTTACTAAAATGTTAGGTATCTGGATATGCTCCCAGAAAGCTTTGGAAATCCACTTTGGTTTACTGATGATGAAATTGAAGAGCTCAAGGGAACAACACTTTATCGAGCTAGTGAATTACAGGTGACCCCCATTGTGAAATCTGATGAAGCAAATTGTGAAATGCATGCCTTACATCAACTTAAGGATCCTAGTACTGAATTTTTCATCAGCACCACTGTTTCCTAGGATTGTTTATCAATGCTAAATTATTTACTCGGACTCAATATCTAGGAAGGTTTATGTTTTCTCAATGTCTAAGTGAGCGATTTTCCCAAACTATGTATTATTCAGGCAAGGCATTGTCCCAGTGAAACTGAAATTGTCTCTTACATGTTTACCGTACTTTTGTTTATGGTTGAACTACCTTTCAGTAATTTGATTTTAAGTCATAACTAGGTGGTTTGGCTTTCCTATGTGCATATCAGTGATGAAATATTGCTTTCTTATCATGCTGCAGAAGAAGAAGTTGAAGGATATATTTGATTCAAAAGTGAAGGATTTGGTAAAGAAACTTCTGTTGCTGCATGGAAATACAGATAGGTGCTTACATATACGTTGCCTTCTTAAAAAGAAAATGCCAAGTCATCTTGATGATACTTTTCAAATCTTTTGGTCATCGCATTAGCTCTACTCTAGTTGATTTGAGTTTTTGATTGTGTTATATTTCTGGATCAGAAAGAAGAGTGTTCAATATGAATATACCTAACCAAACTTTATCATGTATTTGGTTATTGAAAATGTTTATTCTTTTCTCTTAAACAGCGAGGTGTTCTTTCAAGATTTTCTCTGGTAAGAACCTCATTATTTATCTAGGATTTTTGTGGGTTTCTGAACCTTAAGTTTTGTAGAAGCTCTTTTGATCTCTTATAATTTGATAGGGCTAATGCTGTATTCTGGACCCGTGCTTTAAATATTCCCCTTCCACATTCTTATGTTTTTCCAACAATTGAAGAGTCAGAAACTTGCATACCAATAGATACACTCTCTGAAACTTCTGTGGATAATGCATGTGGCAGAACATCGAATAGTATAAATAATCTCAAAGGCAAGTTCATGCTCATTTATCCATATGGTTTTCTTCGTTATTGTGTTGTTTGTACTTGAAACTAACATTGAACTGGCTATTAGTTCTTTGCAGTCAATGAAGTTGACCTGGTGGGAAATAGATTTGATAATGCTATTGGACCCGAACAAGAAGAGACTGTTTGGGTTGAGGGTCTTGTCCCTGGCATCGATTTTTGCAACCATAGTAGGTGATTTATTGCATTGTTGTGCCATATTAATCCTTATGATGATGTTTCTGAAATTAAGTTATTTTAAATTTACTTGCCAGTGGCAAGATTCATTCGGTGTCCGCCAATCCACTTAGAGCCTTGTGGTGATTTTCTTGCATTAATAACTCTCTTCAATGTGACATCTTTTGTATCAGTGTGAAAGTTACTAAGCTAGGACTCGAGTGTGTAATGAACAATAAAAAGTCTTGCCAAATGTGTAACTTACAACATTAGGATTATGCTGTCAAGAGAATCAATAAATAAAACGTTACTGGTGATCTGTATTTCAAAGGCTTTTAGAGGGTGCCTCTCCATATCTGAAGGGTACATGTTCTTCTTCAGGCTTAAGACCTGGAGCAACCTGGGAGGTAGACAGAAAAGGATCAATAACTGGAATTCCTGTTGCAATGTACCTTCTTTCTGGTAATAATGTGTGCTGAATTATTTGTAAGTTTCCTTGAATGCTATATTTAGGTGTCAAAAGTTTCGTGCATGAAGAGTTCACATCAAAATATTTGTGCGAATATTAAAATTATGTTATCCGAATTCGAAAGTGACTACGTAATATTTTCTACAATTGATGAAGGATTTTCTTTTCAAATGTCCATCTCTGTTAATTTGAATTAAAGAAATTATGGTTAGCTTTGATGTCATTCTTGTTGGTATGAAATTGTACAGCTGAACAGACTCCAGTTCCAAACCAGGAGCTTACTATTAGCTATGGTGATAAAGGGAATGAGGTACCTTCTACTGATACTATCTTGATAGTTGTTTGGCGATGTTTGACCTTTTGCTTTATATAAACTGTAGTTTTTAGACATGGGTTTATATCTAGTATACGCAATTATTTTTACCGGTGTACCTGTTGAGATACTATTGAATGTGCTTGGGTCCTGCTATCACTTAAAGAACAAAATGCAAAGGCGCTTATTCCAACCTAATCCTTGACAGTATGCTATAAAAGCCTGCATTCATTCCATGGGACAAATGATCATCTCCATGTCAGTTGACCTGTATCAGTGTCATTTAGGCCTGCGGCTTTTTATGCATATGTTTGTTAAACTTGCTCACTTCAGAAGCCAGGAACATATCAACTGTTCCACAAGCAGATCAATGAATCCTCCTCTTGTTCACTCTTTAGATACCTCCATGTAACTGGTAATATTGGGTGTTTGGAACTCCGGCTATTAATGAGTACAAGTTACAGAATGGTGATTACTTTGATATTCATTTTTAACTGCTTTATGCTGCTTTTTGTGCAGGAGTTGCTGTACTTGTATGGGTTTGTCATGGATAACAATCCAGATGACTATCTCATGGTACTTGCGTTAATTTAACTCACTTTGTGTTTTGTTTAAATAAACCCACCATGCTTAGTGGTTTTCAGAAATTGTAACCCTTACGAAGCCTGTCAGAAAATGTGTCTTTGCACAAATCCTTAATACTTACTAACAAAATGCAGGTTCACTATCCTGTGGAGTCTTTGCAAAGTGCCCCCTGCTCTGATGCCAAATCTCAGCTCCTTCAAGCACAGGTCATCTTATCCTTGGGTGTTCTCTCTGCGAAGCAGGAGTATTTACGTTTATAAATGCTTCTGCGTCATGTGGCGACCATCATCTGTTTCTTCTATTCTCATTTACCCCCTTCTCTCTTTGTGTATTGCTGCGGAAGCTATCCCATTAAACCATTATTTGCACTAGCAGAATGCTGAAATGAGGTGTCTTCTTCCTAGACATCTGCTGGCTCATGGATTTTTTCCAGTGGGAAGTTCACCAAAAGATTGCAATAATAATGTTAAAGCGGCTAAAGTGTGCAACTATAGCTGGAGTGGTTGCCGCAGAATTCCTTCTTACTTAAGTGAGCTGATTTTCCCAGAGGATTTTCTTGCTGCCTTGAGGACAATTTCCATGAACGATGAGCAGATTTATCAGGTTTCTTCCATGTTAGAAGAGGTATATGCAGCTGCTAGACACTGATTTACTTGTAAACACTTCTATAAATGTTACTTGCTAATATAGGCAAAGCATGCTTCTCCAGTTCTTTTTTTGTAATTATTTTTTCTTTACCTAAATATATCAATTGGTTCAACTCTGTCTGCTGAAGCTTGTTGGATCAGAAGAAAAACAACCATCAGAAACTGAAGTTCGAACTGCTGTGTGGGAAGCATGTGGAGATGCTGGTGCTTTTCAACTGCTGGTTGACCTTCTTCAGATGAAGTAAATTCTTGTAACTTACGTGTTTTATTTTTCAATTTTCTGAAGTATACCCTAACACGATTTAATGTAGTTCTTGAGTGCATCTTGACATGGGCAAATTTTTTATTGAAAATATCAGCATAACTTATTGTTGGCTTCCCCTTAGATTCCGTTCTTTACAATTGAAATCGGGCCGAACTGAACTTGCCGTAAATGAACTAAATTAAAAATTTTACAAGACCAGTAGACAGAGGGAACATTAGTTTTATTGAAGTGAACACAACTTTTGTAACAAGAAAAAGTAACTGGGCAGAACTGAACTGTTCTAAGCTGCAATACACCCATTTAAGCTAGCGTCTTTCATTAATATTGCTTTAGGAAATTGAGATTAGGGTCAAGTGCCCCCTTGGAAATTTATATATGCCCTTTTCAGGTAACCTTCAATATAATCCATGTTGAAATGCCCAGTCATGTGTCTGACTCAGTTAAGCAGCATATCTATTTGAGCTAGGAAATCTGATTTATTGTCAATGGTAGGATGATGGAGCTTGAAGAGGGATCTGGAACTGAAGATTCTGATTCTCAGCTGCTTGAAAATGCACACATAGAAACCACAAGACAGTCAACAAGGTATTGGGGAAGCTTGATTTAGCTCCCCAATTCTCCATTTGGTTACCTAGTGATTAAGATGACCTGCAGTCATGCTTTCTCTTTATGCCTCTTACCCTGCACCATGCTAATCAGTTTAAATATCACAATGTAGGTACAATGGCGACTTAAATGGGTCAATAAAAAAGAAGTACATAACTAGAAACACATGGTCGGCCATAGTTTACCGGAGGGGCCAAAAGCAACTCACTCGCCTCTTCCTCAGGGAAGCAGAGCATGCATTGGAGCTATCAATAACTGAACAAGGGGGCTAAAAGAAAAACAGTTTCCAAATGATTTTCACTTGAAGATTACTCCCTTATTTGTTTTAGTTGTTAGAACAATAAAATCCCATCAAACAATGTAAGTTGTTCCTTCCTTCCAGCAGTGAAAATGGTCGTACAAATTTACCTTTGATGATTTTATCGACAAAGCGACAAAAGAAAGCCGTTCACCCTGCAACTCTCTTAAAAAACTAGAACTAAATGAGCTGTCTTGCGGCGGGCCTCTCTTGATGCCTCGAGATTTAGACACCGGGCGCAATCTTTGTAAGTGCTGGGGACTTCCTCTTGAGCTTTGCCTCCCCATTCTGTTTCATGTTTACCTCACCCATTCTCCTTCCCCCAGAAAAGCAACATCCCTTCCACCTTGGCTTTCTTCTCCACGTCGAAAGAAGCTCAAATGCAACTGATGGTAAATAGATCTGTAATTTTCATTGATGGTTGGCAAGTGTATTTTTGACTCTATGTATGTCAATATTCGTTTTAGGAGTCAGTTGCTGTCAAATAAAATTGGTAAGTACTGAGTCGAACCAAGAGGAATAAAAGACTTGCTAAACGCTAATAATCTAATTATTATTTATTTAATTCTACATGAAGAATGAGAACGGGTGGAAATTAATTTAACTACTAAAGAAACTGAAAGTTACGGTGCAAAGGTAGAATCGAAAAAAGAAGATAAGCATCCTATGATTTCTACTTCACCTATGTTGCAAGCAAACTCTCATATTATTCTTGAAGCTCAAATAATCATCCAATTATGAATCTTCAATAATATGGCATAATCACTCAAAATTTACTGCGAGTTCAACTTTCGGGTGTTTCTACGCAGAAAATTATTGACTACAGTTGGTTTCGTATCGTGTTGTTACCGAGTCCGGCCTTTGTAGCTCACAGATACTAGTCAAAATTTTACTAATATTTTCCTAAATATGCAGCCAAGTCACAAGGTAAACAAAGTACTCAACATTTCTAGGCAAACTCCGCTTCAGGTCTTCGGTTGACTAGGGATATTGACTACAACTAAACAGAATATCAAACTCATCCTGATTACAGTCTTCATAGACTGAAATACTCTTTAAGAGGATAGCAGATTTAACTCTAAATTCTATTCTCTTAGCATACATAATAAACTCTAAATTACTAAGCATGGAAATTCTTAAGACGAGTGATGTAAAATTAATAAGATAATCAACCATACACATGACATACATATATGCGATTCAAAGAGACATGAACAAACATGGATGAACATACTTTTAATTGAATAACATGATAATGGGTCTACAACAACTTAGGATCTGCAGGACTCTATGACAGAAACGACTACCCACTACGCATAATTATAATAACAATCATAAAATGATTATGAAAGTAAAATAATAATGGCAAAGTTTAGTCTCTTGAAGCTTCAATTTGAAACGAAATTCGTTCACCTAGCCCTTTTGGCAGGAAGATGTCGTGGGATGCTTATGTTTTCCTGTAGTTTTTTGATAATTATTGGTAATTTTCGGAAGGAATATTAATGTCAGAAGAGGTATGAGAAGTATAAAGTCGAATATACTCGATTATGACTTTTTTTGCGCGACACATGTTAGCAAGATCCGAGTCATGCTCTTTATCATCTTCAGGTCGAAAGAACAATCTGGATCGCGTCTTCTCATATCTGGCTCGATCCGGATCAAGCCGAGTGTCATCCTCGGGTTGTAAACTTGACTTGAGTCAAGCCTTAAGAAAATCGAGCATGATCTGGGTCGAGCTGGTGTGTACCAGTCGTCTCTCCTCCTTAAGCACGACCTGGGCTGTGCTTGAGTAATCCCAACACGATCCGAGTTCTCACAACTTTAAAAAAATTAGAGTTTGGTTTTGCCCTTTTTAACAGATTCGCCCCTAAAGTTAACTTTTTGTCTGAATTTGACCCAATTTGAATCTTTTTCATTCTTCTCTCTTCCAAAGCCACTTTTCTTCATACTTAACCTAAAAAAGATAAAATCAAATATAAATCACTCATAGTCACTCAGAAACGACTCAAATATACTAAGCATAGGTACCTAAAATAGGATAAATTATTAATCTATCAATGGTGAACCTCAGGTCTGGAACAACAGAAAATGTCAAAGAGGATATTTATATGATAGAGAAAAAGAGAAAGGAGAGTAACGACTCTGTTCTGCTTGAAGAGAAAGAAAATGACGCTGTCTATGAAGGAACGTGTTCTTTATTGCTAAGTGAATCACAAAATGACACCGTTTATGCTAAGGCGGGAAGCCTTCCACTCTACTCAAAACGCAGCGGCTGTGAGGCACCTCATCTTTAACCTTCAATCAATCTTCAGGTTGTCCGTTAGTGACTTACAGCCTACCTCTAGAGTTCTGAGACCCCCTTCTCAAGCTCAACCTGGTACAACATTATGCTAATTGAGCTTGAATATAAGTTGCTGAAAGGTTACATGAGGTAAGGCTTCGGTGAGCAAATCAGCGAACTGTTGTTCAGTCGGAACATAATATGGCCGAATGATTTGGACAAGTTTGTCTTAAATTAGGTGGCAATCAATTCTATATGTTTTGCCCGTTGATGGAAGAGGAGATTTTGAGCAATTACAAGTGCAGACTTGCTATCACAGGCCAGCTGTATCGGTTTAAATTTGATACATGCAGACCATCAAGTAAGCTCAAAATCTAAATTAATTCACATGTAACATTGGCTAGTGCCCGATATTCAGCCTCAATAGATGATCTAGAGATAGTATGCTTCTTTTTTATTTCCACAAAATCAAGGAATTCCCCATGTAGATCAAGTAGCCGGTTACCGACCGATGAGTTAACGGACATGCAGCCCAATTAGCATCACAAGCAGTGGTAAGTTCTAGAGAGAAATGACAAGCATAAAAAAGACCTTTACCAGGAGCACCTTTAAGATATCTAACAATTTTTAAAGCATCCTAAAGATGTTGTTCACAAAGACTGCTCAAAAATTAACTCAAATAGTGCATATCAAAGGAGATATCAGGTCTGATGATTGTAGTATGTACCAGTCTGCAAATAAGTCTTGTATAACTATCAGGATTAACCAATGGGTTTCTGGATAAAGAGATAAGTTTTTAGAAAGCAGAAATAGGTACTAAAGATGGATTGTAGGCAGAAAGTCCCGTCTCATGTAGAGGTGCAAACGAGCCTTGCCGAACCGAGTATCGCAATACTCAAACTCAGCTCAATTAATATTTTCATTGGCTCGAACTCGACGAGTTTTTATACGTAATGCTCGAACTCGGCTCAATAATTTTTTTCAAACTCGAGCTCGGCTCGCAAACTACTCGAACTCGTGTTATATTTTCAAATATTCAAATCGGCTCGGAACTACTCGAGCACAGCTCGAAAACTACTTGAAATCTTAAAACATAAATAAAATACTCGAGCTCGACTCGAAAACTACTCGAATTCGATTCGACAAGCTATTAATCTCATAAAAATTCTAAATTATAATTAAAAGAGGTCTCCAACAAAATATAAAATTTAACTCTATTGATTGATTTCCCTTCACTCCTTCAGGCTTCAATAAAACTTTCATCAGCACATCCATGTGTCATTTCAATTAAAAGAGGACAAATGTGATAAATATGCCTATAAATGCCACAAAAGTGTTAAAATTTTTTATCACAACATATCGCAAGTGATTTTCATGCGATCCAACATAAGCGTAAAGACTAGATTAAACAGTTTCATTAATATTGTAAAAATCAACGCAAGGAACACAACTACCGCAAATAAGATATGAGTTTGCAAACCTGATTTAAAAACAAGCATTTACAAATCTGTAAAATGAGAACAAAGCGTTCGATGCGGTGACGTGGTGTCGTATGCGATGGACGACTACTGCCGTGTTAGTGGCGCTTCCGTCGGACGACTACCGTTGTGAAATTGAGAAGAAAGTTAAGCTTCGTTCGGCTGTGTCGCTACTTACGGCTGTCTGGAGAAGGAGAACGAATGGAATTACGATTTGGGAAAAAGGGCCTTAAATCGGCTGTCTATCTCGTTCGGCTTCGCACTGGTTGAACTGTGTAGGCTTATTTGTTTGGTCTTGTTTCGCTGCAGGTGTGAAGGAGGTTAGTTCCTATTTCAGCATCCTTCACATCTGCAGCCAAACAAAACCAAGAACCCACAGCCAAACAAGACTAGTCTCCTGGTTTTGTATTTTTATAAAGTTTAAACTTATATTGATTTTGGTTGATTTTGTGATCTGGTTTTGAAAGAAAAAAAATAAAAATAAACAAATACAAATGATCGTTATAAAATAAGTATTAAATAAGTATCTCACTTACTAAATAAGTAAAAATAGATATTAAACGAGTAATAAATGAGTATTACTAAACGAGTATAATTTGAGTAATAAATGAGTATTAGTCGAGTATTAAACGAGCTTTTAACGAGCATGTTCATGAACATAAACGAGTCGAGTACTATCTTTCTCAAGCTCGACTTGTTTATTAAACGAGCCTAAAAATTTTGCTCGTACTTGGCTTGTTTATAATCGAACGAGCTTTGACCAAGTATGTTCATGAGCCACTCGCGAGTGTATTGACTCACTTACACCCCTAGCCTCATGAATAATGTCTCGGGCATATTTCCTTTGACGAAGAGAAATTCTAAATTTTGACCTGGCTAACTCATTGCCCAAAAATACTTGACTTTTCCTTAATCCTTCAGCATAAATTATTTTGCTAAAAATATCTTTAATTGAGACATAGTGGAGGATGAAGAATTAGTTAACATGATATCATCAACATACACCAAAAGTACCAACAGATCTGATCCAAGTGTATAGATGAAAAGAGAATATTCATATTGGCGTTGAATATATACAAACTTGAGTAAAGCCTCAGAAAGTTTATACACAATTGTCTAAGTGCTTGTTTCAATCCATAGAAAGATTTGAGCAATCTATAAATAGGGTTAACATACTTTTTTCTCTCTGAAATTTTATATCCAGGGGGCAATGTCATATAGACCTATTCATCTAAATCACCATGCAAAAAGCATTTGTAATATCCATCAGAAATAGAAACCAACTTCTAGCAGTAGTTAATGCAATTATTATTCTAATAGTGGATATTTTTACTACTAGAGAAAAAAATTCAAAATAATCAAGACCTTCAGTTTGTATAAAACCTTTATCTACTAACCTTGGTTTATATATGTCAACTGAACCATCTCACATGTATTTTACTCTAAAATCCATTTGCATCCTACCAAATATTCGCATGTAGGTAACTCAGTTAATGTCCAAGTGTTGGTAGATTCTAATGCTGGGATTTTATGATTCATGGCCTGGACCCATTTCAGATATTTTGAGGCTTGAGTAAATGAAGTAAGATCAACAAGTTTTGGGACAGACGAATAAAAGAATAATAAGCCGGTTTGACATAATTGTATGACATGTAATTGGACAAAGGATACAATACCTTGAATGACGAATTGACATGAGAAGGTGGTAAACCAATATTAGATGTAGGTGTCATAACATGTCTTTAGGTCTGTGAGAAATAGAAGGAGATTTGGGAAGGAGTTTGTGATTGTAGTGAGGGTGAGTTTTAGGATGTATGATGACAAAGAGATGTAGGTGAGAAATTATGGTTAATATGGGATGATTTGGGAATAATATTTGGTGTTTGAGAATGGATGGAATCCGAGGTAGAATTACGGAAAGAAGATTGGGAATTAGGAAAGCAAATAGTATCACAATGATAAATGTTTTCACAGATGTTACAAGGCAACTTAGATATCATTTCAGTATAGAAAGAAAAAATGGTTTCAACAAAGATAATATTCCTACTAATTAAAATTTTAATTTTAAAATCATATACTTTGTAACCTTTCTTACCAAATGCATAGCCTAAAAAGACACATTTTGACAATGAACAAAACTTATCCCTTTGAAAAATAAGAGTGGCATAGAAGCATAAACAACCAAAAAATTTTAGAAGTTTATATTCTGATGGTGTGCCAAGTAATGTTTCTATGGGAGTTTTGAAATTCAAAGATTTTGTGGGAAGCCTGTTACTAAGAAAAAATAAAGCTAATATACATTCTCCTCAAAATTTAATGGGCATATGAGCTTTAAATCTAAGAGCTCTTGCTAATGCTAAAATATGTTGATATTTCCTTTCCACTTTACCATTTTTAAGGTATTTCAACAGAAGTGGTTTGATGATATATACCATTTGTAAAAATAAAGTTTTGATGGAAAATATTTATACATTTAGTATCATTTTTAGTCTTAAAACATTTTATGGACGCTGAGAACTGATTTTTGACATAGGCATAAAATTTGATAAAATTAGCTAGGACATCAGATTTTTTTGAGGAGATAAACCCATGTACATTTGCTAAAATCATCCAAAATAGCAAACAAATATTTGTATTCATCATGTGCAGGATATTTGTAGGTCCCGAAACTCATGAGTGGATCGAGAGCACCCATCTGGATGGGTGCTTTCGCTCGAAAACGATGTCGTTTTACATCATTTTCATTAATACACTCCACTCCTCAAATAAAGAATAAAAATCAAAAAATTAAAAAAAATTAAAAAAATCAGAGAAAAATTTAAAATAATATTATTTAAAAGAAAAGTCCAAATAAAAATAAAAATAATTAATTCACAAATTTATATTTTTATATTATTAAAAAATAATTTATTCATCTCATGAACATATTATCAAATTTAATGAACATAGCAGCTCATCTCATGAATTTATTATCAAATCTGATGAAAATATTAGCTCATTTGATGATCATATCATCTGATATACACAACTTCTCATCTGATGAGCATATCATCCAATGAAGTTATAGTCAATCTGATTACCATATTATCAAATCTGATGAACATAGTAGCTCATCTGATGAATATATTATCAAATATGATGAAAATAACATCTCATTTAATAAACATATCATCTGATGAACATACAAGCTCATCCAATTAACATAGCAGCTCATCTGATGAACATAAACTGCTCATTTGATGAATATATCAGCTCATCTGATGAATATATCATCTAATGAACTTAGCATCTCATCTGATGAACATAACAACTCAGTTGATGAACATATAATCTCATTTGATGAACACATCAACTAATGAATATAATATCAAACCTAATGAATATAATAGCTAATCTGATGAACATATTATCAAATTTGATGAACATAGCAGCTCATCTGATGAACATAGTAGCTCATCTGATGAACATAATAACTCATTTCATGAACATAGCAGCTCATCTGATGAACATAAGTGCTCATATAATAAATATATTATTAAATCTGATGAACATATCATCTGATGAACATAATAGATCACCTGATGATAGTTCACCTGATGAACATATCAGCTCATATGATAAATATATCATCCAATGAACATAGTTAAAATTAAATGAAACATTAATATAAATATTAAATTTATTTAATAATTTTTATTTGAATTTTTATAAATCAAGATAATATATATTTTTAATTTTTTTGATGTTTTCTAAAATTTTTGAATTATTATTTTTTTTACTATTTATTTGAGAGAGGAAGATATATTTAAATGAAAACGACTCAAACTACGTCGTTTTGCTGCGGCTCCACGAGGAGTTCATCAGGCAAGCGACGGGGCCCGACCTCCATAGCAGACCCCACCGCGCTCGGAACCAACTACCCTTCGCGAACTTCGACCAACGCAACTTGAACAGCGGAAACGGCCCGTGGGGAGACGATTCCAGACGAGCTTCGAGATCTTGACCGTTACTTGAGGCATGGGCGACGGAACAGAGAGGCAAACCAGAAGACCTCCTCCCTAAGGCTACTGGAAAGAACTCCTGCCAAATGAACGGACATCACCATGACTCCGCGGCTTGCGGTCCACCGTCCGGAACGCAAGGAGGTCCAACGGTAGATGACGGGACTTGAGAGGAGACACTCTTATGGGGCGAAGAATACCAGCGAGGTTTTCAGGAACGGCCGGGTGCGCGAGCTCGCCGTACCGAGAGCTCGAGAAGGTGGCCAAGCTCACTCAGGGCGAGCGACAGCGGCGAGGCGCAGCACGCGGTGATCTCTCCGAGCGTTGTGAGAACTCAGCCGAGGCGTGGGCGACAGGGAGCCGACTCTGTACTACGACCAGGGCTGCTATCTGCCGCATCGCAGCCTCGCGGGGACAAGAACTGTGCTGGGTCGAAGGCTTCAGGCGGCTAGACACTGAGGCGAGGGACTGGCTAGGGGGAAGTGCCTGGGCTAGGACTCTTCCAGTCGGGGCTGCGGCTATTAGACGGTCATGAGGCCTAGGTTGAGGGGCAGCTGGGCGTACTCCACCGGATCGGAGTGCGGCCTGTCAAACGGGAGGCACCCCAGGTCGTGCGGCCACCCCTACATCGAGAATGGGATTCAGGCCTCCTCGACTGGGATGACTGGTCGGTGGGGGGCTCCACGTGGGAAGGCTCGCAGAGGACAGCGGCGGAGAAGGCGGGCTGCTGGTTTGGCGGGGTAGGGGTATGGTGGGTTGGCGGAGCAGTGAGTGCGCGGGGAGGAGGGCCTGCCCCCACCCTCCTCCACCTCCAATGAGATTGTAGAGAGAAGTAGGAGAAAAGTTGATGTCGAAATGAAATCCACAAAAATATTTTCAATTCACTCGAGATACCTATATTTGGATATATAAATTTTTTTATGAGAATATGCGGGAAGAGTTAATTAAAAATTAGCTGATTCATATATATAGCTAGAAAGGGGACGAGGGTATGGATCAAAGTTTTCGAAAATATGAGTGGAATATAGGAAAAAACACGCTTGAATAGTTGAATTACATCTACCGTGACTATATATCTTTTGTCCCTTATAAATGGTCAACAAATACCCAAGTTAAAATTTAAAGGTATAAATATTATTAATTATCTAATTACGATTAAAATTATCTAAATGTCCAAAAAGAATTGAAAAAAAACTTATTTAAAATGTCACATTGGATTTGATTCACTTATTCAATAGTAGAATCGGTTTAATATGAAATTTATTAGTTTTTGTGTGTAAATAAAATGATATTATTTAATTTGATGACAAAATAATATAGTTTTGGCACAATGATATAAGTCATCTGGTAATATTAGTTAAATAATATAATTATAATTTTTATTTCAAATATCAGTCCAAAAATAATTTATCCTTTTTAGAAATTTAGATAGTTATAAACATAATTAGATACATATCGGTAGTTCAAAATCTCGTTTAAGAATTCTGCCAATCAAAAATGTAAAAACGCAAGAGAAGGATTGTGGTTGAAGTCTTGTTTTGACAAACTCGGACAGTGTCTTACGTTAGAATGAGTGGAGTTTTGCTTTTTAAAATTATTATTATCGTCAACAAGTCCGGGCGTGTCCCTAAACCCAGAAACCCAACCCAGATTGATCCTCGATAGATCAATCTGGTATAGAGTGGAACGCCTCTCTGGTTCCGGCGGTTGCAGATCTTGCTGAGCTGCGGGCGGCGCCGCGTCGGTTCCGAAAACCTTGTCAGGCACAGGGTGATCCGACGCGCGATCGTCTAAGCCCATTGGAGGAGCGAGTTGACCGATCGTAGCAATGGCGCGGATTTTGAAACCCTAGCCTGGGGGTCCCTGCTGGTATTTCAAGTTTGATAATGTTCCGTACTGTGCGCGTGAGTGTGAGCTCCTTTTGTTGATGATCGTAAATAGAAAGTATAAAGTAGACTAATGTTAAGAGTAAAAAAGAAAAAAAAAGTAAAATTAGTTAAATAATTTTACATATAAAAATAAAAATGAAAAATATAAAAATTGAACCGTATAAAAGTAATTTCGTGAGAATCCCTTCCCTTTTCATCCAAACCCATCCAAATCGGTTGGAAAGTAAGTGGGTGTTTCACCGCAAATTCTCGGGTGCTTTCTCGCTAAAAAACGATGTCATTTTATATCGTTTTCATTAAAACACTCATTCATTTTTACTATGTTCATCAGATGAGCTTTTACGTTCATCGGATGAGCTGCTATGTTCATAAGATGATATTTCATCAGACGTGCTGTTATGTTCATCAGATGATATACTTGTCCGGATTCTGGTCCAACCGTTCCATCTATGCTTACCGGATTGCAACTTAAACCGGATCGAAGTAGACTAAATCGGCCAGTTCGGTGGAAAGCCGGCGAACCCACCGATAATAATGTGAACCGGTTCACTAACTCACATACAATTAATAAATAATTATTCTCTAATCAAACAATTAATGTTAATTAATGAAAAAATAATAATAAAATAGAGTCGGCATGACTTGAACTCACAACTTCACACATTAAATTTCATACTTCTATCGCTACGCTACTCTAATTTGGTAGTCATGTACCATAAGTGTAATTTAAAATTTTTATAATTTAACTTATTGGACAACCGGTCAAACCGGTCAGTCCGACCTGTCCAATCTTTAAGCCGGGAACCGGAGACCTGACCGGTTTGACCTCCGGTCCGGTTATGATGACTATGATTTCATTCCTCCCATTCCCTCCCACTCCTTCCAAATCCCTCCTTAAAAAAACTAGGGAACACATATATCCTCTCTTGTCATTCCCTTTCTCTCCTTTTTCGTACTCGGGAACACTACTTAAAAAAACATAAACTATCTACTTACTAGTTGTGAAAAAAAATTGAATTTAGAGTGTTGGTTTTTCAAAGACGAATATCTAATGGGTGTCCTCGCTATGCAATAAAATCGTTTATAATTTCCGCATACATTTTTCTTTTTGCCATATCAATATTTTTTTTCAAACTCGTCTTGTTCGTCCAAAAGTTTTCCTTAATAGTCTTCTATTCAAAAATATTTATGAAATGATCTATTTTATTTCAACTGCGGTTTACTTTTCGCACACATTGTTCTTTTGGCTATATTGACATTTTTTTTAACTGGCCCTGTTCGTCCAAAAGTTTTCCCAAATAGCCTTTTATTCAAAAAGTTTTATGAAGTGGTCTACTTTAAGCCAACCGTGGTCTGAAATTGGCGCAGGGCTAGGCTTAACCGCGGTATGAAACTTGTCCTAGACTGTGACTAGGCTTGCTGCTGACTGAGCAGCACACACATGTCACAATCAAGGAATCAAATTGGGTTTGGTTAACCCCCAACATGCATTTCAAAAGGCAGTTGGATCTTAAATCTCAACCGCCTTTTGAAATGGCGATTGGGTTTAAATTAGACCCAACTTGAGACCATAACTCGATTTGATCTAATTTATGAGGAAATTATACACTTCTCACTGCCATTGGAAACATCGGTTGGACTTTTTCTACAATTTTGGTGAACACCTGTCATTGGCGTTCCTGCAAATAAATTTATACCTGGCCTCACTGGTAGTAGTAAGTTCAGGATCAAACCACAGAGGCTGAGTTCCTACACATTTAATAACTAGACAACTTGATAATTAAAAGACTCAATTTATTTAGAGTTTTGAATTGAACAGACTGATATGCTCATGACGTAAAGATGTCACTGAGATAAGCATTTAGTTCAGGTTGCTTGACTTGTGAGATTGTTGATCATTGATGCTAAAAATGAAATCTTATTTACATTTCAATTCAGTAAATGTATATGCACTTATCATTCATAATCATATGACTAGCCATATGCAATTACTCCTAATCTACTTTCATCATACACTTAAGCCAATGATATGAAGCATATATATTTAAAATGCTTTGTTAGGTTGTCAGTTTAGCAACAAGACATACACAGTTGAGCTGCTGTACGTGTTAGTGAATTCAATCTAAATTATTTAGCTTACACGAAACTTAAAGTATGTTTATTTTATCTGCTACTCATTTAATTGATATTGGCTCACACCCTCACAATTAAATAAGCGCTCAAAGTTCATGCATCAACGCACTACATTAATTAGATTTTGTCATTTAACTACACAATCATTCAATATTAAACACAGTAAATTTATCATCATAAATAGAATTATAAACTCAAATATCTTACAATAATCATCACAAGTTTACAACACCTGAACTACACAAGAGATTTTGCCACTAAAGGTCATAGAAGTATATAAAAGTAAAGATGTAAAATCAACCTTTACAATCTGACTTAGATTAACTCTAGGAAGAGATCTCATACTTCTCTCCATTGCTCCTTGAAGATCATCGTGTCGCAATGCACCCTAAGGCACGCACTTGTCGTTGATCAAAGATTGCACTAAGATGTTCATTACGATCTTCTTTTTAAGCCATCTTGAACTCTCTTTATATAGGCATGACTTAGCTTAGAGTTCAAACTATAAATTGATGATATTCTTTAATTTGTATTTTATGGAGATTATGAAAGAAGTCAGATTTATAGGCTTATGAAAATCAGAATCAAACTTGGACGTCAAAATAGGAAATATATCTGCCCAGAGAGTTTGTTGGCACTTTTGGCAGATATCTACTGAGAACTAAGTTTTGAATCCTCATAAAAACTTGCAGATAATTATCCAAACTTTCCATACGCTCTTGAAATGTGTGAATCAGACGTCTAGTGTGAAAGTTATGCCTCTTGAAACTTAGAGAGTTTATGAATATCAGATTTGGAAACTACTATTAGCTGCATGCACGTGTCATTTAAGTGTCGTGCGCATGACTGTCGCAAACGGCCAAAGACCCTGTCATCTTCTTCCTTTCATCTTTTGTGTGACACGCGTTAGTCCTCCATGCGCACGGTAGTAAACCACTATGTGCGGCTCTTGCAC
Organism: Kalanchoe fedtschenkoi; assembly: GCA_002312845.1. Taxonomy (NCBI): domain Eukaryota; kingdom Viridiplantae; phylum Streptophyta; class Magnoliopsida; order Saxifragales; family Crassulaceae; genus Kalanchoe; species Kalanchoe fedtschenkoi. Next base: position 604,736 of record NQLW01000019.1, read on the forward strand.
TTGACTGACTGCTACCTTCTACACTCGACTGACTTGTTGCCTTCTGCACTCAATTTGCATCGACATCATTTCTTCTGCCACATCAATCTAGGTATTGGTTGTTTCCATGAAGGATCGACCAATAATGATGGGATGTAGTTCTAGAGACATGTCAACTTTCATGTTTATAATAAAAAAGTATATAAGAATGACTCGGTTCTCTACTTGTACTAAAATATTTTTAACTACATCTAAAGGCCGAACATAAAAATGGTTGGCCAGTGATATGATTGCTGCTTTTTCATGCAAGGGCCCACAATTTAGAGTTCTGAAGATACTATATATCATAACGTTAACATAGCTCCTAGATCTAACATGCATGGATTTAGAGCAGTTCTGCCTATCATGCATTGAATGGCGAACATGCCTTGGTCATCACATTTGGATGGTATATTATAAGCTGAAAAAGAAGACATCTCAGACCTTGAATTCACCTTGTCTTCTTCTTTAATTTTTCTCTCTGATTTAACCTGAGATAAGAGGGTAGAAACATGTTCCAAAATCAGATGCAACTTGTGTTACCACCGCTAAATCAAACTGGGGATCTAGATCTAACTAAGGCTGCAAACGAGCTGAGTCGAGCTGAATAGTAAAGTGTTCATGTTCGTTCATTAAAAATTTCACGAGCTCGAGCTCGAGCCGAGTATTAACGAGCTTTTAAAATATATGTTCAAGCTCGGCTCGTTTAATTTTAATGAGTTTGAGCCGAGCTTGAGCTTTACTCGAACATTTGAAATGATATAATATAAAATTTAATATATATGATAAACGAGTGTTTAAATAAGTTCGAACAAATTCTAAATGAGCTATTCGTTAAAAAATCTTACTTTATTTACTAGAACTTTATAAATTTATAAAAAAATTCGTAGTCAAGTCTAAACGAGTTGTAAACGAGTTTAAATGGAGCTTTTAAATGAGCCCATAAACAAGTTGAATACCTCATTGTTCATATTTGGCTCAAATGACATACATAAGTTACATCCGTTTCATTTACGTAAGATGGAATTTATGCTAATTATTGTAGCCATCTTCACTAATTTCAAATTCTTAACTCTTGTTACACTAGATTGACATGTTTAAATTTAAGTTACATTCTAACGTAAGTCGGTAAGTCCTCGATCTTTTTAATAGAGTTATCAAGCTTCTTATCGAGCTTGTTCACATACATAAACGAGCCGAGCACCTCCTTGCTCATGTTCGGCTCGTTTATTAAACGAGCTTATAATTGTTGTTCATGATCGACTCGTTTATTAACAAACAAGCTTTGACCGAGTACTATCCGAGCTCGTTCGCGACCAACTCATGAGTACATCGGCTCGCTTGTAGCCCTAGATCTGACCTGTACGTTGGACTGATAGCTGTGCGCGCGTCCTCTGTGTACAGACTGTCTGTTTCATTTGTAAGTCCCGTCCTTGCGCACTCGGCAGAGTACCTATAAGTGCGCGGGAATGTGCGTGGTAGTGGAGGAAATAACATCGATGCTAATTCAGTGGCTTCCAAAATCTGTTCCTCTCCCTTAATGTCTATGGTACTGACATTAGGGTGAGGGTTTTTCTAAATTTGAGATGGCAGTCGGTCCTGTAGTGATTTGATCATGTTTACATCCGTGGCAAGTTATGTAATTTGCCTTTCCATTTTGAAATGTGTGAGATCCATCTTCTTGTCATGCTCTTAAAAAAAAGAGTAGAAAACTCAAAATTTTAGATTTTATATATACTAAAATAGCCATGTTCATTAGATTAATAGTTATATTTATAACATGAATAGCTATGTTCGTGAGATTAAGAGACATGTTCATGAGTTGGGCACCGATATGTCCATCACATGAATAGTTAGTTATGTTAATGAAATTAAAAGATATGTTCATGAGTTGTGTTAAGGTCATATCCCATCAACCGAGCACATATGATAAATGAGATTTTTCTTGGGGAACACAACTTCAAGTGTCCAATGGTAACTAACATATAAATGTTGTACTAAAGTATAAGAGTATTAGAGACATTGTTAAACAAAAATGGTTTAGAAACAATACATATATTTGAAGTACTTACTGTAATGCATTGTTGTATGGGATGAAGTAGCACAAGTCTGCTTTAGTGTCCGACATTATCAACATGGTGGCTATATACGTGTCTCTTATTTCTGCGCTGAATCGTTCCATATCGCTGCAGTATATGAGGTTCAAAAAGCCCACATGGAATGAATCCTGAGATGCATTCAGCATATGTTTGTCCAGTCACCTTAATCCTTTTTTGTAACATAGAATACATGTCTAGCTTACTCGGCCAATATGAAAGGATCATCTCGGTATCCTTCACACCTCATATTTACCAAGTTGAATCTAAAATCATCATTCCAAACGTATTTGTTATCAGCCCACTAATATTTGAACAAAGGAATGCGCATATGGTCGTAATCTAGATCCCATGTTTATTAATGATTACATAATAAAATTTCTCATCATGTGAATAGAATGTCACACCACTATTCTGCATGAAACTCTTATCATCTTTCTGTTTTGTGTAGAAACAGTAACCATTTATAACAAACTCATGATAACTGATCATTGTGCATAGGTCCCCTTGACAGCCATCGTATCCATTCATTGACAGTTTCCTCCTTGACTAGCATATCAACCATCTTTTCACTAAATCAGTTCACAAAAACTCTCTTATGCTCCGTTTGTACCCATCGTGCATTGTTCCCCCTTGTTCGTGTACTTAACAATTGTATGTGACTGTCTACATGAGATGACATTAAATTAAGATTGTGTAGAATATAATAATGGACTAAATCGACATCGCTCAAGGATGATTGTATAACCTTCATTTTGATATTTTCACATCCGTTTGTGTTCTTTGAAAGACACAGAATAGACAACCCAATAGGATCTGTTTGCCCCACATAATATGTCAAGAACTCCACATATTCCTTTGATACATACGGCTCGACCATGCAACCTTTTGGCTTGTAGCAATTATGAATTAATCCTTTAACCATCTTCATATATCTCTTAAATGGGTAGATCCATCTCAAACAAACCGGTCCGCATTCCCGCACCTCACTCAAAATGTGTACTAGAAGGTGGACTAATATAAAAAAACCCTAGAGGGAAATACATTTCCATCTTGCAAAGTGTGACAACTATAAGACTCTCCTAACCATCTAGCATATCTTAACTAATGTTCATACTACATAGGCTAGTAAATGTTGCACATAGTTTTGTAATTGTAAGAAGCACCTTCTTGAGAAGCACACCTGTAATGGCAATGGGCAAAAAGTGGTGGTCCTTCATCGACACAAAATTAAGAAAGTTGGAAGAATACTCGTATGGCACCTTGATATCAAACAAGCATTTGTAAAAATTCTCTTTTCATTTGCGAGAAAGTGTGTAACAAGCTAGTGGCAAATATGTACGATTACCCTTTATCTATAGTGCAAGCTTTTTTCTGATTCTTATCTCCACTAAGTCTAACCGTGTTTCTAGTCCATCTTTTGCCTTCCTTTAATGTGAAAAAATAGACTTTACTTCTAATTGCTCTCAGAGTTACCCTTAGTTGTCTTACCAAAATGCACATTTATTTTCTGTAACTATGCAATCACCTCATCACCAGTAAGCGGAATGGGTGTATCATTATGCTCAATGACTCCACTGAACTGGCTTTTGGTGATCTTTAGGTAGGAAACGTCTTGTTTCCGTATAAAAAATCTTACGCCTACGTGTTAAGTGACAAGAGAATGTATCCTCAGTGCATATAGGACAGGCCTTATATCCCTTGATATTGTAGCCCGACAAATTATCATAAGCTTGGAAATCATTTACTGTACAGAACAACATAGCTCTAAGTGAGAATATTTCCCTCTTAAGCTTATCGTAAACCTGAGCTAGATAGACATCAATGTCATTTCCTAGCTGTCTAGGTTAAGAAATCATCAATCTCAACATTATGTATTTCCTCTTTATGCATAGCTAGGGTGGCAGTTATAGATTACTAGAAGTACGGGCTACATATTGTGTTTGCTACTTATATTAACAAAAGAATTCATTCTATCAGTACTCAAGCCTAAACATAGATTCAATGGATCAGCCGCAAAATCTAGATATCTGATGTCAAAATCCTTCCATTGCCAATCATATGTGGAGTGTCGCAAATTTCCATCTTTGACCCGCTTTTCAAAATGCCAAAGGAGCAGCTCAACCTTTGTAATGTTGACAAACACCCAGCCAAATCTAGGAATAACTAGATGATACCACATCATTTGCAGGTCCTCTTTAAATTGTAACACACTGCATTTCAGGCAACTACACAGATCCGAATACAAGCCTCTTTATAGAACACAATTGTTAGAACAAGCATGGATCTTCCTAAACTTGATTTCCACAGGACATAATACATTTTTTGCATCGCACGTGCACTTTGGGAGCATATTGAGCTCAGTTAACATCTCATTAAATAGCGATAGTTGACTCGAGAATGACTTGTCGCTCCATCCAAATGTAGCCATCATGTTGTAGTGTTTTAAAATTGTAGATAATCTGGTGAAGTGTGTGCAACCCGGGAATAATGGTGTGCATGTATCATTCCTGGCGGTCTCAAATATATATGTATCTTTTGGGCCATTGTTTTGCATGATATCGTCAAAAATTTACTGAAATATCATCCACATACATGTCTTCCACGTGTTGAAACTCTTGGGACCGATGAGTGCTTATTTCAACTTCTTCAAATGACTGACCAAGTTAGAGTCGGAGATACATCAAAACTGTAACATCGGAGATGTCACTTTAACTTAGTCAATGAAACCAAATTAGAGTTGCTACAATTCATGCAGAGGCAGAAAATGGTCTTCTTAGATTTCTATTTGGCATAATTCTGAGCAAAAACACAAGAATCACGTATTCCAACATTATAATCGGTACGAAGCTAGTTACAAGTCATCCAGTCACATTTCATTGTAACTGGAAATAACCAATTACACTATTGGACACAAAAATGACAAAATGAAATAATAATTAATTAATTACCAAAAGACGATGTGTGTGCATATACATAATACAAAACACGAGCTGAATATAAAAAAAATCAAAAACTATGTATTAAAAACTGTTTATTTGATATAGATGATGAAATTTTGTGAAATCTGACATTTTCCCCTCGAATTGCTCATTTGATCACACTGAGAAAAGATTGAAACTAATAAAGGTGTACTAGTCGGTTAAGATAATAGACAACATTAAATGTTATAAGCATCGTCTTATGTTGAAGATATTAGACGGTGCTTCATTTTAAAAGCGTCGTCTAAGATACCTCACTTTAGACGACGCTTAAGAAATATAAGCGCCATCTGAAGTCCTAATTTTTTATAAATTAATTCTCATCGCATATTAGACATTTACCACACATTAAAGGTTTATTGTTTCCACTTTAAGGTATATATATAGGTCACCCTAATGTAAGTTAATTTTATGGCTAATTTTTAAATGCACCAAAATCACCAAGAGACAAGTTTAAAAATCAATAACAAAAAATATTCAGAGCTACAAATAAGGTAATTTTTGATATAGTAAGTCTTCCAGTATATAAAATTAAAGAGCAATTACTGTTATCTAATCTTCATCAAAATCGTATGAAGATATTTCAAGAATAGAGGGCCATTCATGGTGCGCAGTGCTCGCAAGTGAACTCTCTCTAGAATAGTCATCCTCTGATAGTGGGTAGTCAATCTCATAAGTAGTAGTGTCAAACACCCTGAGTTTGAACTTCTACTCACCGAAAAAACATCCGACCATTACTCCTACTCACTGAAACCTCCCATATGCTTCCATTAGATAGTTTGAGGGCGACAGAATCAGGCCATGAAGCACAAAGAGCTGTTACAAACTGAGAGGGTAGTTTTTGCAAAAAATAGTGTGACTTGTGTGAAGAGTGATTAAATAATAAATGTAGAGAGAAATTTACCAATTTTGATGGGACTGTTCACCGTAAAATAATCATAATGAACTGCTTGCTGGAAAAAAATAGAGATAATTTCAAAGATGTGACGGATGGTGAATTGATGATTGTCACTTTATGTTGTATGTGTATGTGTGGCTGTTGAGTAGATTCACACTATGTATTAAATGACACAGTTGGTGAAAATCCTCTTGCGTGCCATTTGTAGTCGCGTGTCAATGCGTGGGAAACTGTTGGATAGTTATGTGCTAGTAACTATTGGTATTTGTACTTATCACTTTTTGATGGCACATTTGAACGATGATTATAACCTGTAAATGCCTTTGAATAATTAAGATGACGCTTACAACTAAAAAGCATCGTTTGATATTTTATTTAATGGCATATACAAGTCATAAGCATTGTCTTAAGTATGTATATTGTAGATTGCACTTTAACTTTAAAAGAGTCTACTTATGTATTCACATAAAACGGCGCTTATGATGTTAAAGCATATTCTAAAGTGAAATGCTACTTTCAACGGCGCTTGATATCAATAAGCGTTGTTTAAAATTTTCAAAAATGACAGTTTTTTGTATCAATACTTTAGAGTGTGTTTTTTAGCTAAGTGTCGTTAAAAATACTAAGCGTCGTCTAATGTAATCACCATTGTAAATAAAAATTGTATTAGTGAGCTATGTTTATGCATAAGATGGAGAGACATGTGCATGATCTAGGCACTTAGATATTCATCATATGAATAACTATGTTCATGAGATTAAGAAATATGTTCATGAGTTGATGCTTAAGATAGAGAAATGAGAAAAAATGAGAAAAACATTGCTTAGTTAAGAAAACTTCAAATAAAAAATAACAAATTTTTAACTTTTATATTTGTTGAAATAATTATTTTCATAAAATAAATAGTTATGTTAGTCACATGAATAGTTTCGTTCATAAGATGATGAAGTATGTTCATGAATTAGTCACCTAGATATTCATCACATGAATAGCCATGGTAATGAAATTAAAATAAATTTTCATGAATTAAGAACATATGATCATGAGTTGATATCTTCAAAAAATTAGAAAAAATTTAAAAATAAAAATATATATAATTTAAAACCAAACAATTCTAATAATAAATTAGAGAAAAAAACTCAAAGAAAAACATTTACTCATTTTATTTAATTAGTTATGTTCATGAGATAAATAATTTTACTCATCATATGAATAATTATGTTCATGAGATTAAGAGATATATTCATGAGCGGGGTAACTATGTTCATGAGTTGATACCTAAAAAAATAAAAAAATTTATAAAAAGTCGGAAAAATATTAATTAGTTAAAAAAAGTTCAATTAAAAGTTTATAATAGTAAAAAAATTTAAAATTTTAATGTTTTATATTTTTTAAAAATAGTTATTTTTATAAGATAAATAATTAGGAAAAAACCTCTGAAAAGGTCTCGAACTACCACCTCTTGCCTAATTGCGGTCCGAACTATCAGCATTCGTATATTATGTTCATTACATGAATATTTATGTTTATGAGTTGGTTACCTAGATATTCATCACATGAATAGTCATGTTAATGAGATTAAGAGACACGTTCATGAATTAGTCATCAATGTTCATGAGTTGATACTTATGATGAAAAATTAGAAAACATTTTAAAATTTTGAAAAAAAGTATTTAACTCTGAAAATGTCTAATAATAAATAGGAGTAAAAATTTTTAAAAAAAAATTATTTAAATTTTTTGAAAAATTAGTTTTATTCGTGGGATGAGTAGTTTGTTCATGAACAACTATGTTCATGACTTGGTGCACATCTGTGTTTCGATTTTCAATTGGTGCACATTTTGGGTTTCTAAGTTGTTGTGGGGTTTGGTAATGGTGCACGTCCCAATTTAAAGTGACAAATATTACCCAACGATTGAAAGATTTGACAAAAACAAAACTTAACACAAACTAATAAGTAGATGATGATTGAGAAAAATGGAATCCAATGAAGATTTTGCAAATATGATGAAGAATATCAATCGATTCACTACTGAAGAGTTTAAAGGGCAGGGCCGATTGTAGTAGCAAGTGAAATTCTGATGCCATATTAGTGAGAAATATGGGCTCGAAACAGAGATAACTGGGCGAGGAGAGATCGATAAGTAGACTTGAAACAGAAAGAGGAGACATGTAGCGTGGACTATCTCTGAGAAGTTTGACATTTTTTTTAAAATAAAATATTTTAAATCATGTCTGAAATTTAACAACAAGAAAAGTTCAATGTTTCGTGCACAAATAATTTTCATGGGTTAACAGACTAAGATACATGGTTCATCAGTGATATTTGAAACAAGAAAAAGTTAATGAATTACTCTTATTCTCAATGATAGTTCATGAGAGTAACTTTACATGACACTTTTTGCTCAAAAGCACTCTATAATGTGCACACATTATATGACGCTTTTAGTCTAAAACGTTGTTTGCAACTCGAGTATGAGACAACGTTTATACATATGAAATGTCGTGCAACATATTTCATTATCTTATTTATATAGCCTTTTATTCTATAGCAGATTCCTTAGCTATGTATCCCTCCACCATGCATTGTCCTGGCCTATATCGATTTCTAACATAATATTTCATTGTATTCGTACAGTGCTCAAATGGGTACATTCTCATAATTACCAGACCACACTGTCTAATCTCTCTCACCATGTGCACCACAAGAAGCAGCAACGACATGAAAAAAGCTAACGCAAAATATATCTACAGTTCATACAAAGTCAACACAATGTGTTCCTATAATGGATCTAACAACTTGCGACTAATCACTTCGCTACAAATCCAGTTAAATGCCGCAAATAGCTTTGTGATTGAAAGCTTAACTTTGTTTGGTAACACTTTTCTTATCAGTGGCGGATCCAGAAAGTAAATCAGTGGGTCAAAATAAAATTTTATTAAGAATAATATAGTCACTTATGTCGGTACACGACGAGTTTTCATATTTTGAAACCGATCATAAATGACCTCATTAGAAATACTTTTAAAAATATCTTTTTCTATAAACGTAAGTAAACAATCATTTATCCACTGATCTCCAATGCTATTGCACAATCGAGTTTTTATAATATTCATCGCGGAGAATGCTCTTTCAACTGTTGCTGTTGCTACCAGTAAGATCAGTGACAATTTCACCAGTAAATACACCTACTTATACACGATGTCCTTTTTTGTCCTGACACGTATCCGAGCAAGTTCACTAATTCCATTCAACTTCAAGAATTCACCATCTTCACAACGCATATCAATAATGTAGTTATTTAATTGTCTGTCAAAATCATCCATTTTACAATGGCCAAACTGGCAATCCACTCCCAACCACTAGTGGGCGTTTGGTGTGATTCTGAAGAATTTAGTCAATAAAATGGCAGGTTCAATCGTGGGATATGCCAGAGATTTAGGAACTCTGCACATCATCCATTCCCAAACCCACAGACAGCATTTTACAAAACCACAGACAACGTTTGGGTTGGATTCCAAAGTGGTTCCCACCATCCAGTGATCAAGCAAAGATGTGTGTCTTGCTCTTGTCCAAAATGAGTTACACATTCACAGTGCCTCAATCTGAGCTTTCCAGCATCTGCCATGAATATGAACTGCGCCCCATCAATGTTAATGTCAGAGATGAATACACTAGCCTCTTAAAATAAGGTCTTAAACCAGGATTTTTTTCTTTCGTTTTATGTATACCACAACACGATTTACAGATATCCTTGTAGAAAATACAATTACACAGAGCTGCCGACCAAGA
>NQLW01000019.1:615521-647651 GCA_002312845.1 Kalanchoe fedtschenkoi
TAGCTCATTGCAAGATGTATTTAAGGGTTCAAATTGAGGTTTGATATGATAGTACAAAATGTTAAGTCACAAGGCAATGACAAATTCATGAAGAAAATTTTTAAATTCATGGCAATATAAAAACAGTTGTTGTCTTTGGTCATCAAAGGCAATAGTTTTGATACTATTGTAATTTTTAGTGTTGTCTAATGTCATTTTGCACATAATGACGAATTGATAAAAACATAATTCGATAACTAATTAATCTAGCTATTTTACAATAAGTTTCTACGCATTTCGTCAATTTCTATATTGATGTGGGATAAAATGTTTGGAAGTGACTGCATCATGTCCTACATCCCCCTAATTCATGGCTACTTAAGTTTCAATTTGTATAAATTTAGGTACTCATCTAGTCCAATGTAAAGCGTTGGCTTGTTCATGAGTAGTAACGAGCCAAGTATCATGGAACTCGTGATCAACTCGTTTAATTGACGAGCTTAGAAAATGAGCTTGTTTATTAATGAACATGCTTTGACAGAGTATTGACCGAGCCGGCTCACGAGTTATTCATGAGTACATTGGCTTGTTTGCAGCCATATCCATGTGGATGGACCGAGATCATTAAGAACAAATTGTTGCTCAACCGCCATTACATCTTCATAAAATTCAAGAACTAGTAGAAACATATCCTCTATGTGAGATAATAAATTAAAATAGTTGTCTGTAAGCCCTTTATTGATCAAGTAAACACTTTACAAAGTTCACAAATAGTTCATTTATACTCGTACAACATAGAAAAGGACAGTGCATACACTCATGCATACTAACAACTCATATTCTTTTGGTAAATTCAACGAACTCCTAAACACTAGTTATGAATCGCATATTATAATCTCATTCAACTATTTTGTTATAGTCATACATTCGACAACGTGTTAATTTCAATACTTCTATTCCGTAATACACGCACCAATGCATCATCCAAACAATTCAGTCATTGACAAAAACAAACAAATTATCTCTAAATACCCTAAAGACTCTTCCACACTAGAGATCAAATCAAATTCGGGCCAACAAAAATCTCTTCCTCCTTCTATCTCGACATACAAATACGTCGACAAGAAATAAAATGAGGGCGTAAAATTTAGATGCTACAATAGTTAGAATAATATTGTACATCCATTCTTTCATGACCAAGTTCAACAGTTGCACTATTTCAATGTCGCTCTTTACACCACACTGTTAATATTTCTCATGAACCTTATTTTCTTTCTTACAGGTCAAAATTTTGAACACTTCACTATTTAAGTTCAATAAAGGCTAGGAACAATAGCAACTAGTGTGACATTAACGAGAGACAACAATGAAAGTGCAACTAATTCAAATGCAGTATCATTAACCAAACATAATATAACATAAAATTAATCAATCGTTCAAACATGTAGCGCCAACCAAATAAACTTTTAAACCTGATACAAGAGGAATATAAAATACAATCCTTATAAAAGGTCCTCCTACGTACACTGGTGATCAAATTTAGTGCCGACCGATGTGAAATTCCTTCTTCTTTCTATTAAAAAAATACTAAATTTCATTGTACAACAACTTAATGCTAACAATTTCTAGAGCAGAAAATTCAACTTCAATATAATGATCAATGCTCATAATACACCGTGACAAATGCATATACTTTATGCAAATGATTACATGTTCTTCTTTCAAGCCAAATCAAGTCAATTTAAGCCTTATCCTCACTATTATCCAGCTTTCTTTCTTTCTTTCATAATGAAGAATCAATCGCGCAAAATTTGACATGCTCTTCTCCCACATCACAAACATGCTCAATAGAAAGTGAATTTTCTCACTATAACTACTAGAATCGATTCATATTAGAACTTACCTAAGCTTACATATGATCCACCCCTCAATTGAATGTCACTTTTGAATATCTAGTTTAAGAAATGCCACCTCCAACAACTATTAAGCGACCAACAATCAACACATTCTTTTTCTTAAACGAGCTCACATATCGAGCATATTAATTAATCCACAACTCCAACAATTTTCGCCCTACAATATTATTCACATATCGAGCATATTAGCTGATCCATAGCTCCGACAAATTTCGCTCTACAATATTATTAGTAAAATACAGTAGTTCCTCTTATTTTTACTTCAATTTTAACACAATAGTGAGTCATCTTGGGAATGAACGCTTTCTTAATTGGTTTTCATTAGTCTTGCCACACTATAAAAACGGATTCACTACTAGTAATTTCTTCTTAAATCAGTCGCAATAAGTCATTAGAACCTTTGGAATCAACCTCGCGACTGATTCTAACCGTCGTAAGGGTTGGTCATAAAAGTAACGATCGTAGGATTAACCATATTTAGAGACGCATACAATCTGATTGCTAAGCCAGTCACCGGTCAGAAGACCAATTATTTTTGTTGCAAATTTTAAGGACAAGAATTTATAACTTTTATTCCATTTGGGACTACATACGCTACCACATGGTACTCTGAATCTCTGTTCTAAAAGGCGGCCGCCTAGCCGTCTAGGCGCCCGATTAGTCTTTGGGCGTTTTAAAAACGCCCCGCTTAGCGCCTAGCGCCTAATTATTTTATATATTTTATTTTTAAAATAAAATAAAATTTTATTGGTATAATTTTATAATTAATTATTAAATATATTATTAATATATAACTCCGCCTAATCATCCGATTAATCCTTCCGCCTAATCCCCACCTAGCCGATTAGTCGCTAGGCCCCAAGCCAACCGTCTAGGACCGCCTAGCGTCTTTTAGAACACTGCTCTGAATACATTTAAAAATAAACATTATGAAATATGAGAGTGAGTTATTGTGAGCCTAAAATAAATTCGTATTTTTGATTTTAATATTAAAGGAAAAAGGGAAAGCAAGCTGAGAAGAAAAGCAAAAAGTGAAGGCGAAGAATTCCCAACGAAATTTTTTGGGCTGCGATGCGCGGCAATGTCGATGGCAATGGAGATGGAAGAAATTGAAGCGATACTGGAGAAAATCTGGGACCTGCACTTAATATTTCTCATGAACCTTATTTTCTTTCTTACAGGTCAAAATTTTGAACACTTCACTATTTAAGTTCAATAAAGGCTAGGAACAGTAGCAAGTAGTGTGACATTAACGAGAGACAACAATGAAAGTGCAACTAATTCAAATGCAGTATCATTAACCAAACATAATATAACATAAAATTAATCAATCGTTCAAACATGTAGCGCCAACCAAATAAATTTTTAAACCTGATACAAGAGGAATATAAAATACAATCCTTATAAAAGGTCCTCCTACGTACACTGGTGATCAAATTTAGTGCCGACCGATATGAAATTCCTTCTTCTTTCTATTAAAAAAATACTAAATTTCATTGTACAACAGCTTAATGATAAAAAATTATAGAGCAGAAAATTCAACTTCAATATAATGATCAATGCTCATAATACACCGTGACAAATGCATATACTTTATGCAAATGATTACATGTTCTTCTTTCAAGCCAAATCAAGTCAATTTAAGCCTTATCCTCACTATTATCCAGCTTTCTTTCTTTCTTTCATAATGAAAAATCAATCGCTCAAAATTTGACATACTCTTCTCCCACATCACAAACATGCTCAATAGAAAGTGAATTTTCTCACTATAACTACTAGAATCGATTCATATTAGAACTTACCTAAGCTTACATATGATCCACCCCTCAATTGAATGTCACTTTTCAATATCTAGTTTACGAAATGACACCTCCAACAATTATCAAGCGACCAACAATCAACACATTCTTATTCATAAACTAGCTCACATATCGAGCATATTAACTAATCCACAACTCCAACAACTTTCGCTCTACAATATTATTCACATATCGAGCATATTAACTGATCCATAGCTCCAACAACTTTCGCTCTACAATATTATTAGTAAAATACAGTAGTTCCTCTTATCTTTACTTCAATTTTAACACAATAGTGAGTCATCTTAGGGATGAAAACACTTTATTCATTGGTTTTCATTAGTCTTACCACACCAAAGAAACGAATTCACTACTAGTCGTTTCTTCTTGAATCAGTCGCAATAAGTCGATAGAGCCTTTGGAATCAACCTCGCGACTGATTCTAACCGTCGTAAGGGTTGGTCATAAAAGTGACGATCGTAGGATTAACCATTTTTAGAGACGCATATAATCTGATTGCTAAGCCAGTCACCGATCAGAAGACCAATTATTTTTGTTGCAAATTTTAAGGACAAGAATTTAAAACTTTTATTCCATTTGGGACTACATACGCTACCACATGGTACTCTGAATACATTTAAAAATAAACATTATGAAATATGAGAGTGAGTTATTGTGAGCCTAAAATAAATTCGTATTTTTGATTTTAATATTAAAGGAAAAAGGGAAAGCAAGCTGAGAAGAAAAGCAAAAAGTGAAGGCGAAGAATTCCCAACGAATTTTTTTGGGCTGCGATGCGCGGCAATGTCGATGGCAATGGAGATGGAAGAAATTGAAGCGATACTGGAGAAAATCTGGGACCTGCACGGTGTGCCTTCACTTGTAAATCATCCCATCATAAATACAATTCTCTCTTCAAGAGTTCTCTCCTAGCTCTCTCTTCCATTAGCCAAGAATTTCTTCCAACACAGTTGAGCTGTTTGCTGTTTGGTGCTGCCCTCGTGACCATCATTAAGGTTTCCCAGTTGTGAAAGTGAAACTACAGCCAACGTTTCTGTATAGATACTCAAGTACTAAGGTAGGATTTCACTAGGCCAGCAGTGTCGTCTGTTTGCTGGAATTTTCCCTGCAGGGTCTTGGATGTTCTGACGTTTAAACCTTGCAATATGCCGGCGAAGAACAGTAAATAGGCCGATTGACTACCACAACTGGTATGCTGAAATCTCACTCTCGCTATCTCTCTCTATATATCTGCTTCTATATGTTGTAGAGACTTTGTGTTTGGCTTGGAGTGCAATTGCTTATATATTTGAATATGTAAGCATGACGTTTTGCTGTAAAATTATTGGGCCACCGTCTGGGACATTTTATTTGAACAGATAAAACCCAAAAAGGTAATGGGCATGAAGTCACACGATTGTCATATTCTAATAGAGTAATTACTTCAATCGCCGTACGAGGAGTCTTACTGAAAAAAATGCGGCTCACGATCACGAAGCTATGTGCGGCATTTAGTTCAATTTGTTGTAAAGTGATTAGTTATGATTCGCTGAATTCATTACAGAAACACATTGTGCTAACTCTGTGTGAATTGGAGATGTATTTTCTGCCTTTTTTTCGATATCATGGTTTATCTTATAGTGCGCGTGGTGAGAGAGATCAGAGAGTGTGGTCTAATATATATATGAGGTGAATGTACCCATTTGAACATTGCATGAAGGTCATGAAAGGATATGTTCGAAATTGATTTAGGTCAGAAGGATGCATGGTGAAGGGATACATTGCTGATGAATCTGTTGAATTTTGCACAATGTATTTAGGAAACACAAATGCAATAAGTGTGTTCATCCCTCGTCTCATAAAGAATGTCGAAGGTTGCGGTCATATGGGGCGGGAGATTAAGAATCCGAGTAATCATGATTTGATTCTGACACATTTTTACATTTTAAATAATTTACAGATCATGATTCCTTTTATTGAAAAGCACCTGGCTTTGCTGCGGTCACAACATCATGGTGGTGATGATCATTGGGTGCAAACAGAGCATAAGTGTCGATTTAGGGGTTGGTTTTCTTGACACAGATTTACTTTTAAATATAGATGAGGATAATGTTGATCAACAATTAAGGTGGCTCTGTCTTGGTGTTCCTTTATAAGTACTCAGTTATCAGGGGTACGACATCAACGACTGTAGTTTCTACACCAGAGAGTAAGATTCAAGAACTGTGATGTAAACCAGTGGTGTCACTTTGACCTCTGTTGAAGATCAATCACATTTCGAAATTATAGAAGAAATTTAGAAATTAGATTACACCCACATGCGCATACCCATATTGAAATGCTGGTGGGCAGACAACATGTACATTCGTGATAATGAGTTTGGGTTTAACTTAATAAACAGTGAGCATTAAGTGTATAAGGATGATTCATTCATTCTTACGGAGCAAGCAAATTTTTTTACTTATTCCATCATGGTGAATGACAAGTAGCAACATACGACAAAAGAATCCATCATTGACAATGAGATTGCTTCAATGATATCGAGGGCACCTATTCAGAATTACATATTGATGATTCAGATGCATATTGTCAAAAAACATATTATGGTGAGGATTTAGATACAAATATGAATATTTGTTACTTTATATTAAATTATACTTTATAAATTTTACGTTTCGTAAGTTTATATATTTTTTCATGTTGGTTTTATTAATTTTATATGTTGAAGGTCAATATATTCAAGAAATTATGAATTATATTTTAAGATAAAATTTTTATGTTATTTGTTTTGAACCTGAGCCCCGGTAACAATGTTTTGTCAATGTTTGTTCCAAATGTGTTATGAGAGTTATCTACTAATTTTTAGTATAAAATTTACTAATTTTATAACAACATATACGGCATTTGTAGGCTGCAAATGTCGTATAAGTGTTTGTGCTAAACTTTATACTGAGTTTGTAGGCTAAGTAATTATCATCTTCACAAAATCGAAAGTAACTCAGCAACATTTACTTAACACTACCACTGCAATAATCGAGCAACAACCCATTTAGAGCTTAAATTTTGTGTCGAATTTTGTTACTTAGGTAATGATTATGATTTTATCTTCATATTATACATCTATATGTATCGTATTTAGATTGAAGATAGTGTATATTTACAGATCTATAATGAAATATACTGTTGTTGTTGGCTGTCAGAAAAGTATTATTTCATGCTAAAAAAGAATACGAATGTAAAGTTGTGTTTATCATTTACTATTTTTTGTCGTTGAGTTGTTTATTTGTGGTTTTGCTATCTAATTATATTTTTATCGTTATATTATTCTTTTTGTTTGTCGTATATGAGCTTTTAGTCATTCCTTCTTCAAAGTTATGATAATGATATAATATCAATTTATTATTGCGTATGATCACACAATGTCGAGCAATGATGAATATGAGAGATATGGTCGATGACGTCGTGACGCATCTAAAGAGAGGGGAAAGAAAGGATGCAAAACTGTGAAAATGTCGAAAATTGTTAAGATGTGGTTGAAAGAAGAGTGACTTCACGTCACGTGGGACAAATATGGTAAACCACAAGGAGAGAATGAAAAGTTATTCATGAGTAAACTCAGACTGAACGCGAAAAAAATGGTTCCGTTGACAGCACATAGAGATTGACGGAAAGTAAAAAAAATACGAGTACATTTGGGATGCAATGACACTAGATTTTTATTATGTTCAAAATCTAAATTTTCATATTTTTTATGAAACTAATAATTAATTTCATTTTTTATTTTCAGAAATCATTCACCTGGATTGAAGTTCACAAGATGCAAGAACTGAAAAAAGCCGGAAATGCGAGGAGAGATTGATTATTGAGACTCAACAAGAGGTACATTGAGAATGAGGAAGACCCGTTTGAGAATTATAACTTTATCGACCGAGAGGTTGGTTTTCTTTTATAAATTTAATTTATGAAAAGGTTTTAATTTTATTCGTTATTAAAAGTGTAATTTATTTTTTAGGAATGGAAAGAATTTGTAAAGAGGAAAAATGAGGCAGATTTTCATAAAGAATCAGATGAACAGAGTGCGCGTGCTAGAAGTAATGTATACCCACATACAATGGATAGGGCAGGATACAAATTGGCGGAGCATCATCTTCAAGAACAGCTACTAACCAAAGGAATGCCTGATTAAGAGGTGATGAGACATGACTTTGATCGGTTGGAGACCTGGATGTACGACTAAGTCAAGCATGAAAGCATTGATTGGGTTACACTCCAAGTGGGTCAAGTTGGAAGGAAGATTGTAAGTTTTTTTAATTTAATTTTTGAAGTGTAATTTAATTTATTATATTAATTATTAGAATGGTTTATTTTATTTTGCCTTAGGAATTAAAAGATCAGCAGACTCAAGACTTATTTAGACCGAGCGGGAAGAGAGATATCTTAGTTGAGTCTTATCTGCAGCCTGACCACCCTAGTCGAGTTCGTGGTAAAGGGAAACAAGTCATTTCTTTCAAATACTTTAAGGTGAAGAAATTGACAAAGGTTACAAGTATTTCAGGGATGAAGAGCAGATGCGTGCACATGTCATTTTGCAATCGGGCTTTGGTACCAGCGGCCAGTCGGGCGGTGAACTGTACCGGCTGTCAGTGGACCTCAATGATCAATACAACATCTGATTAGAGGATATATAAAATGGAACTCCGAGGGGATTTCAGATTCCACATTCGTCACCGAATCCGTATAACAATAATATTCCTCAGGTATTTATATTTAATATAAATTTTTTTTTGTGTATTATTAAGAGTTATAACAATAATATTATTTTTTTGATAGGCGGGGAAGAAATGTCTTATAAGAGTTAATATCGGACATCCATCACATGACTATGACAAAGCTTGCGCCATTGGAAAAATTCTACCAAATAACATGGTCGACTATGTATAACTTAATTGATCCGATGAAAACTAAGGTGTTCATCGAGATGGTTATAATGGAAGATGTCGTGCTTCCCGTTCCAAATTATCATCTTGGTCATAATTTGGTGCCTCAGGCGTTGAAGAACTTTGTTGTCTGGCCGAAAGATTTTATCAGCTTCGATAGTGAAGTAAGTATTCAAATTAATTTGATTAATATTTTTTCATTTGATTTAAAAATGTTCGTGTAATTGATTTTGTGATGAATTGTGTTAGGCGATAAATCGACACCTGTCGCAAAGGATGACATCTCAGAGAAAATCTGGAGATAGGAGTTGAGGCGCATTGGCAAGGGGATGACTCCTACTATCTCCATAATGATTTATGTGGGCGCTGATATATTGGCCGGAGCACACTTCATGGCGGAGTTTCAGATTAACTCCATTAAAGATTTATTGGAGATAGAGTCCGCCGGCGCAGCTATTATGCTTACGTACATCAGGGAAAGACGATAAAAAAGTATGTAAAGCCAAAACATAATTATAAAAAATATATAAACATTGTCACAAAAACAATGAGAAAGATGAATTCATGACAAGCTATAGCTACCCATTCCATACACAAAGCAGAGACCACGAAGGACTTGTTTAGCGTGTGCGTGAATCTTGCGGGAAAGAATCGAGAAAGAGACATGCAATGAAAGTTAACTGGCTGGGTATGCTTTGTGCTAAAGTTGCCCGTCGCTTGAAGCTGCTTCAATCTCCATTTGAAGCACATTAATGGGACTCATTGGCGCGACAAGGGGAACCCAATTCCATGGCGCCTGCTGGGGAACAGAACGAACAACACGCTGCATGCAAGCCCGATAGCCGTAGGGAATCCAATAAGCCACTCTGTGGCATCCTCAGGAGAAACATTGTAGAAACACTTGACAACATTCTGATCAAATAGAGCCACGGCAGAAAATACAAGGACTGTCAAAAGTGAATGGAAGAAATCAAGAAAGGTTACACGGTACTTTGCAGCCTCGTCAGGAGGGAGCTCTATTGACCCATCAATGATCCACAGCCCGCGAAATGTCGCCAATCCATATCTTACCTTCCCTCTGGGGTCCCTGACGCTGTCAGTGAATGATAATATCATACAAGATAGACTGCATAGGGCTAGAAGGCCTACAGTGAAGCTTCTGTTACGAGGGGTTGGGCACTTTCCTTCATTTGTCAGAATGGGGGACAAATATTGGAACAGCAGGACGGTGCCAGTTGGGAGTAGCTTGGCTAGATTTGCTGCATTCTTGAATGTCCTTCTGATGACCCGTTGCCCGGGTGTTTTCGTTGGTTTTTCTGGGTTTGGTTCGGCGCCGACCGGTCCGCTTTCCTCTTGCTGCTGCTGATCCTCTAAGAGGCCTGCGCGTAACGTTCCCTCAGCTATAGATCTAAACATATCCATGAGTGCGAACTACGGTTAAGAAAATGAAATAGAAATGCTGGAGAAAAATGGCAAGTCAAGTGATTAATTTGCTAATGAATTTATGGTATCAGCTTCATTAACTTTCAGGCAAAAGTTTGTTGAATAAACATCTGTAAACATTTAAATTTGTAACTGGTGACAAATTTAATAAGCTGGATGGTGTTTCTAGGGCAGCAGCTGGAATTCTGTCATATTTGCCATCTATTGGGGTTTCAGTCGAAACCTCCAACCAAACTAGCGGAGGGTTGAATTTTGATTGCGGAACAGCCATTTAGGTTGAGACCCAGCTTGTCTTTTGTAGAATTTTCCCAGCAAAGGAAGCTAAAATTAGATGGCCTGTTACTTTGAGCCAGACGTTTCTTGATTGAAGCTTGTATGCATCTTTAGTGGGCTTGAGAGAGAGAGAGAGGAATTTAAGGTCAATAACTTACTTTTATTATCATGGTTTTATTCTAAACAAAGTTTCTAAATAACATTCATAAATGTTGAATATTCAAATGACACTCCAATATGGATTTAGACTTAAAACTTCACTGCTTGAGCTCATACCACACTACCACATTTTAAATTTTTTACGGATCATATTTTCACCGTAAAAGATCCAAGAAAGACCCGAAAAAGTATATTTTTCGGGCCTAAATTTGAAATACGAAAACTGTCCTCAAATAAGCCCGAAAAATAAATTTTCGGTTTTGTTATCGGATTTTTTTCGGGTCTCCGGGGACGGGATTAAAATACCATAAAATAGACTTGTTTCGGACAACATTTTTCGGACCATTTGAGGAGATATAGGGGACCCGATTTTGAGGGTCTTTTGAGGGTCCTTTGAGGGTCCTTTGAGGGTCATTTTTTCAGATTTTTTGGATATAGGGGAAAATGATTCGAAAACAAACCGAGATAAATAAAAATTATTTATTAGCAAAACCAATACTAACCGAAAAAGAACTGAAAATGGTCCAAAAACAAACCGAGATAAATAAAAATTATTTATTAGCAAAACCAATACTAACCGGAAAAGAACCGAAAATGGTCCGAAATTTGTGATCAGATCCGAAAATAACCCAAAAAAAAACCCGAAGTGTTTCCCCCGATGTTAGCCCACAACCGGTCCGAAAATAAAAAACATAAAAATTCCCGACACTGGTCCGAAAATATTTCTGTAATGATCCGAAAAATTTCGTCAACCCGTTACACATCCTAAGAGCATCCGAAAAGCGTCCGAAATTTTGTTTCGGGCCATTTCCCACCCGATAATACTAATCCTCAAAACTTTTAGAATCAGGTAGTCATTTTCAACAAATGAGACGAGATTATACTCCCAGTATTATATATTCAACATTATCATTGTTGTAATTTGATATTACTTACAACTTCCATTTTAAAATGATTTTCTTTAAGAAAAAATTATTATATTAATTTATTGTATGGTTGACGTGTAGTCTAATTCCATATAACTCTGGCATGCATCGGGAGCATGTCGTTTTGATTTGATTAAAAACGACGTTGTTTTTATATAATATAATTGACACATACAAATAGAAAATAAAATAAAAATAATTCAAAAAAATTGTAAAAAAAATCAGGAAAAATTATAAAAAGTATCATTTTCATTTATAAAAATCAAAAATAATGAAAAAAATCATTAAATCATATTTTTTTTATTTTATATCCTTTAAAATAAATATATGTAAATTTGATGAATATAGATATGCAAGTGAAGAATATACATATGCAATTTTGGTGAATATCCAACCAATTCTGATGAAGATCGATTCATTCCTGATGAATATGGAAGCAAACTAATGAAAATATACCACAAAAATAATATGAATATCAGAGCATTTCTAATAAATATTGACGCATTTCTTATGAATATGGAAGTAAAACTAGTGAATATGTAATCATAAAATTATCTGATAAATTCATTAGTATTTCTCATGAATATACTAGCAATTATGGTGAATATCCAATGAATTCTGATGAAGATCTGTGCATTCCTGATAAATTTGGAAGCAAAACTAATAAAAATATACCATAAATAATCTGATGAATAAATAAGCATTTCTAATGAATATGGATGCATTTTTGATGAATATAGAATTAAAACTTACCAACAAGGTGTTGGCCTAGTGGTATTGGGTATTGTCTAACAACCCCAAGGTCCTGAGTTCAAGCCCTGTTGGTACCGTATTTACGCTTAGATATGCTGGAGGTGCGCGTGAGCTGACCCGCAGTGAGTATGGGCGTACACTATCAAGGTGGAGGGGGCGTACAACCCCTGGTCACCAAGGGGGAAAATGGGGAACCACTGTTGATCCCCTTAAAAAAAATTAAAACTTGTGAATCTAGAATCATAAAGTAATCTGATAAATTCATAAGAATTTTTGACGAATATATAAGCATTTCTGATGAATATGTTATCAGTTCTGGCGAATATTTAAGCATTCTTGATGAATATCGATCCATTCCTGTTAAATATGAAAGAAAAACTAAAAAGCATTTTTGATGAATATTGATGCATTTCTAATGAAGAACGAGATATTTCTGATGAATATAAAACCATAAAATAATCTGATAAAAATTAGAGTAATTCTGATGAATATATAAACAATTCTGGTGAATAAAAAATGAATTTTGATGAAGATCGATGCATTTATGATGAGTATGGAAGCAAAACTAATGAAAAATACAATAAAATAATATGATGAATAAATAAGCGTTTCTGATGAATATCGATGCATTTCTGATTAATATGGAAGTAAACCTACCGAATCTAAAATCATAAAATAATATGATAAAATTAAAAATATTTCTGATGAATATATATGCAATTCAGGTGAATATCCAATTAATTTTGATGAAGATCGATGCGTTCCTGATGAATATGAAAGCAAACTAATGAAAATATACCACAAAAATAATCTGAAGAATATAAGAGCATTTCTGATAAATATTAACGCATTTCTGATTAATATGGAAGTAATACTAGTGAATATGTAATCATAAACTAATAAAAATAGACCACATAAAATCTGATGAATAAATAAGTATTTCTGATGAATATTGGTGCATTTTTGATGAATATGGAATTAAAACTTGTGAATCTAGAATCAAAAAATAATCTGATAAATCCATAAGAATTTCTGATGAATATATACACATTTCTGTTGAAGATCAAGCCTTTTCTGATGAATATAGAATCTAAAAAATAATATGATAAATTCATATGCAATTCTGATGAATATATTATCAATTATGGTGAATATCTAAGCATTTTTAATGAATATCGATCCATTCCTGTTAATATGAAATAAAAACTAATAAAATATATACAATAGAATAATTAGACGAATGTATAAGCATTTCTGATGAATATTAATGCATTTCTGATGAAGAACAAAATATTTTTATGAATATAAAACCATAAAATAATCTTATAAAAATTAGAGTAATTCTGGTGAATATATAAGAAATTTTGGTGAATATCGAAGCATTTCTGATGAATATAGAAGCAAAACTAATGAAAAAGATACAAAAAAATATTTTCTTATGAATATAGTCCATAAAATAATCTGATAAATATAGGAGCAATTCTGATAAATATAAAAGCAATTCTAGTGAATATCGAGGTATTTTTGATGAATATGAAAGAAAAAATAATAAATATAGACCATAAAATAATCTGATAAATATAAGAGCAATTCCGATAAATATATAAGCAATTCTGGTGAATCGAGGCATTTCTGATGAATATGGAAGCAAAAATAATGAATATAGATCGTAAAACAATCTGATAAATATAGGAGCAATTGTGATGAATATATAAACAATTTTGGTGAATATCGAGGCACTTCTGATGAATATGGAAGCAGGTATAATGAATATAGACCATAAAATAATCTAACAAATATAGGAGCAATTCGATGAATATATAAGCAATTCTGGTGAATATCGAGGCATTTCTGATGAATATGGAAACAAAAATAATGAATATAGACCATAAAATAATCTGATAAATATGGGAGCAATTGTGGTAAATATCAAGGCATTTCTGATGAATAATATGGAAGCAAAAATAATAAATATAGACCATAAAATAATATGATAAATATAAGAACAATTCTGATGAATATATAAACAATTCTGGTGAATATCGAGACATTTCTGAGATCTCGTGTATCTACTCTTATTACATGGTTCATCAGCTACCAATTTTTTGCATACCATTTTGTCATTTGGGGAGAAATTTCTTATTACTTTTCATAAGAAGTTAACAAAGTGAGAAGAAAGAACACAAGATTTACATGATTATCTACAAGTGCAATGTACTCTTATTTCATTGTATATAAGAATTTATTACAACTATACTAAAACTCTTTATTTGTGGCCTAAAATTAGAAAAAAAGTTAAAGACTTCTATATATTCTACTGTTACAAGTAATTAAGAAATCAAACTAAAATAAAATTCCATATCTAATATAATTTCTAAATTCCTAATATCCTTAATTTTATAATCTCAGTAATCAGATTTGCACCTAACATAAACTTGTTTCCTGCCCATGTGCACGTTAAAAAAAATTAATTGCACGTATTAACAAAATATGTGAGACACGAAAGTGAAACCACGCATCCGTATTATTTTCATTATATTTTATGCAACAAAAAAATCGCATGATGTACATAATTGAATGAATATTATAGAATAATTATGTAAGTAAACAACACATTCATATCCGGAAAAAGAAAAATTCAATGAAAGAGAACCGCCAACATTTTACTCTGAATGCTGGTGGTGTGTTTGTGACAGTGAAGCTCCTAGGAGAGAAAAGCCCTCGCACATAGCACGACAAGTCCGACAACAAGCCCCATACCCGCATTCATCCGACCTGATCCAGAGCTGTCATTCTTGTCAGAACTGGCATTAGTTGGCGCATCGGCAGTCTTATCGGAGGCCGGTGGAGGAGGAGGAGGAGATGCAGGAGGCTTGGCTCCGAAAAGACTCAACGGCAACAAAACTTGGTCAACTTGATAAACAGCCAAGGGAAACTGTTGCCTCAAAGGGTTGTTTATCTGAGTGGTAACAAGGCCGCTGGAGACGTTGAGTTGGTTAGACTGGCTGGTGAAGTTGAGCCCATCCTGGCCTTGGGTCCTCACAGGGTTACTAACTGTAGAGAAATCAACCAATGCATAGTACTTGGGAAGGACATGGTACAAGATGAGCTCGACTTGTTCTTGGTTGGAGAGGCTGTTCACGGTTCCGGATGGAAGGTTGTTGAAGGCATTATCGGTGGGGGCCAGGAGGGTGAGGCCCTCACTGGAAGTGTTGAGCTGATTCTCTAACTGGGTGGCCAGTTGGGTTTTCTCCAGGAGGAGGATGAGCTTGGTGTACTGGCCAGCCTTGTCGAGGATTCCAGTGACATTGGGTAGGCCGGAGGAGGCCGGGGCCGGGGCAGTTGGTGTTTGGGCTAGGGTTTGGGTAGACAGGATGAGGAGGAGTGAAGCTATGAAGAGTAGAGTCGCAAGTTTGGAAGCCATTTTGTTTCTGTTGATTTAGAAGAGTAAGTGGCTTCTTATATGCCTTTTGATGTGGAATGGAGAGAGGGCTTTGGTGCGGTGCAAATATATATACTTATCATAAATCATTTGGTGTGTAGCGCAGATAGTGAGATGTGGGGAGAAGACATTTGGTGGCATGAGCTGTTAATGGTGATGGTATTACATATGCTGAGTTGTAGATTTGACTATGGCCACGACAAAATTTCCTCTTATCTTAAAATCAAAAACTAAAGACAAATGGATGAGAAAAGGATACGAGAAGAATGTGGAAATGAAAAAACACTATAATTTTTAGGGTTTTTTTTTCCAGGGTTTTTAGTGTTTCCATAATTTTCAGATTAAAAGCTTTTTAGGATTTTTAGAACAATGCCATTTCATAAATATTTTTTTGACGTAGCCTAAAAACACTAGAAAATTGAAATCGTGAAAATTCAAAAAAAATTAAATCCCTAAAACATTGAAATCTTAGGCCTCGGAGAATCATCTTAAATGACATTTTCATCGTGAATACTTAAATTTTAGCTTTCTGTCAAACCCTTAACTAATAATATGATTTTTGGAATATTGTCTAAGATATATTAGGCCTGATTTGTTCAGCTTCCAAATTTGATAGGTGTTGGCGTGTTGCTTTCATACGTAGGTCAAACACCATAGACAGTTGTATAGGAGAAATTTTTGGGTGGATATGAGGACTATGGACACTACTAATAAGGAGGTGTCACGTGACATTTTAAAAAATCAAAGTAACACGTGGCGATTTCTCATTGGTTTTTATTTTTTTTTTTAACTTTTCAACATGTTAAATAACTGATCAAAGTGCCATGTGAAACCTCCTTATTGGTGAATCCACCGTCCACATATACAATTGTGGATTGTGTCCAGTTGTATACAGCTTGAAAACTCCATGCCATCGAAAAGGACTACATATTTGTTTCTAATTTGAACATATTTTGCAATAGAAATAACAAGAAAACTTGTTGTGGAAATGGACCTCTGATTGTCCATTGGAGGGATTTCAGGATCCAAATCGGAAGCTCTAGCTGGAAATGAGATCCATGCATGTTAGTTAGCATGTAACAGTCGGAAAAGGAAGCAATCGAGCTGTAAAAGCAGATCATGCACTGCAGCAACTTGTTCTTATTTAACCTTATTAATCAACTCCAAGCTAATGAGCTGCCATACAAACTAGAGTATGGTATATGCCTATGGTCGGGTAGCTCATACTTAGACAGCCTGGCTCCAAACATACCATGTGGGTTACCACTAATGTCATGTATTATTCTTTAGGTACAAGAATCTTCTCTGATAATCACTACTTACCAGAAAGCCACAACATACTTTTATATCTCCATGCCATCCACGCTACACAGACAATATATTTAGGTTGTGTTTTGACTTGGGAAAAATTTAAGAGAAATAAAAATGTGTGGAAAAATAAGAGGGAATTCTTTATTTGGTTTAGAGAAAATTAAGATGGAAAACTAAATGAAAAGTTAATTAGACGATAAAAGACAGGAAGAGAAATTTTTTGGATATTTTCTACAAAATTTATCACCACTAACCAAATGAAGAGAAAACAAATGGATTTTGTGAAAAACTCATATTTTTGGCAAATTTTCTTTTCCCTGAAAGAGTGATAATATATAAATCCTTCAAATTTAAAAATAAAAGCCACGGTAGGCGAAACATATTTGGTGGATGAACTTACCTTAAATTTGATTTTTTAAAAGCTTAGGAGAAATAAATAACTTGTTGGAAAGTTTTTTATATAAAAAAATAGTTTTCCTTCTGATACGAAATGGATAAAATTTTATAATGCTTGTTTTAATATGACCAACTTGAAGAAAACACAATTGATAAATAGTGCAAAACTTTTTTTAAAATATTTTCTTTTCATTAAATCCTCCGAAACAGCAGAGCGCAATTCTATGCATCCCTCCCACAAATCTTAAATGTCCAAAACTACATGCACGAATCCATTCATTTTAATAGAATCCAAACTAAAGTAAACTCTCTATTTGGTTGAATTATGATAAAATATTCTCAAGTAGTGGGGAACATATTAACTAACGCTCATTTTAGTTCAAATTATTAATAGTCCAGTAGGTAGTTTCATGGCAATTTTTTTAAGCAATAATAAGGTCAACATGGGGTTAATAATATTGTATTTCAATTCGATAAACGATCTTTTATACTCGAGAAAAAGAAAAATCTTTTCAAATTCTATAACAACGGTTCCCAATGCATTTTATCCAATATTCTTTTGACATAACCGGAGATCGAGCCGGTTAAGGTCCCGGTTCCTGATTTTTCGGTTGAACCGGCGGTTCAAATCGGTTTGATCACCGGTTCAATTACTTACAATAATTACAATATAGTAAGTCTAAGGTGATGATTGTAATTAATAGAACATGTTACTTAGATAGCTTGTTTGATTAAGGTATCGTATAAATTATAGAGGGTTTGAGTTCGAGCCCCGGCACCTCCTTATTATTTAAAATAGTTTTTAGATTTAATTTAACCTTAATTAAGCCATCAATTACACTAAATCGGTTCAACCAGACCAATCCGGTTCACCGATTTTGTAAAAAATTGATCGGTTTATTCAGTTTTTTCCGGTTCATTATGAACCCGAGATTAATTTCAAATCGGACCGGTACCAGGTCCGGTTCCCGGTCGAACCGGTCGAACCGGCCGGTCCGGTCCGGTTCTGATAACTATGCTTGGTATACTTAGTTTGCATTAATGACACTGTAGTGCTTTGTTATGAGCTTTGTATTTGGATGTAATGGTTGATTTATTTTAAGTCAATGAGGTTTTGAACAAAATCTTAAGTTGGTGCTATATTTAGATTCATGTTTATGCCATATAAATGGATGTTTGGGCAAGATTGTAGGTTAGGACAATATTTGCTCAATTTTAATATCTATGTTTCAAATTTATTTTACAAACATCCTATTTTAAAACCACTGGTGTTTTACGCTATTTCAATTTGGAACATCATGTCAGACCGAGGTCATGATGGGAACAACGTAACAAAATATGCAAAGGTGGAGCTCGTACGAGAAGCATGACATAACATCCATATTAAACTTTCATAATAAGTATAGTGTCAGAGTTAGGAGCACTTCAGTTCACTATGAGAAAGATGTTCACATGACTTTTTGACACATAACCATTTTGTATAGACGAAACCGTTCATAGAAATATAAATACTCAATATAATTGAAAGCGTTTGAAGCGTCATAATTGATAATTATAAAATACTCAATATAATTAATTATCACGCTTCATAATTGGACTTGTGATAATTAATATATATATATATATATATAGGGTGGATCAGTTGAGAACCTCTTTAAGTTGAGAACCGTTGTGGACAAACGTGGACCAATCATTATTTACATGAAACAACAATGTATTAATTATATGGTTTCCTTTTTTGAGTTTATTTATTATTCTTTATTGATTATATGAGATTCATGTTTTATTTATTATGAAACAGATTTACTTGCCATTTTGAAATTTTGTTTTGTATTTAATTTACCGGATTTTTTTGTCTAGATTCTCTTTCTAATTTACATATTTTTTAGGAATATGAATAGTGAACATTTTTCGAACTATATTTTTTTATATTTTTATAATTTTTTTGAGCAGTGAACCTCCATGTGGTGAACATATTGCAACAGTGAACCTAAGTGGTGAACATATTGAATAGTGATTTAAGCAGTGAACCCCATGTTCACTATTCATATTGCTAAAAAATCTGTAAATTAGAAGAAAAATCTAGACAAAAAAATCCAGTAAATTAAATACAAAACGAAATCTCAAAATGACAAGTAAATCTATTTCAAAATAAATAAAAAATGAATCTCATATAATTAATAAAGAATAATAAATAAACTCAAAAAGGAAACCATATAATTAATACATTGTTGTTTCATGTAAATAATTATTGGTCCAGAATTGTCCACAATGGTTCTCAACTTAAGGAGGTTTTCAACGGATCCCTCCCATATATATATATATATATATATATATATATATATATATCTTATTAAATATGATTAATTAACACGCTTCAGAGTTTGAAGCGTGATAATTGCTATATATAAAATAATAAAGATCAATTACCACGCTTCCAACTCTGAACTTGAATATTTTATACAAATTAATTATCATGACTACAATTTTATATTTCTATGGGCCTTTTGACAAAATTATTTTGAAAGATTTATTTTATAGTGATGAAAGCTTTGAAAAAATGAAATTTATGACAATGAGAATGTGATATGACACAAATTCCATATGATATAACAGAAACATATTTTTTAATTTGTTTCAACGAAATGCCTAAGATGAGAATCTAAGTGAAAAGGCACACGTGGATTTCGATGGAAGTATCCCAATGCAAAAATCATAGTACACTTGGTGGCAGTTGAATGAGGAATTAAATCCAGTGTCGCGCTCTAATTTGTTGTGCAGTAAAAAATGACGTCATTTTGTTTATTTGTTGGCTATTTAATTGAAATTACATATTAAAATTACGTCATTTTATATTAAGTAACCAGCAAATAAATAAAATGACATCATTTTGAGCCACATAGCAGATTGTAATGGAGCACAAGATCTAGATCTGTTGAAGCTATCTGAATCACATGCTTATTTTACTGATATATTTACTTTGTGTGTAGATTAATCTTTACAATTCAAAACCCGCAATAATTTGAGTCTTTTTATTTGTAAAATTCTCATTTTACTAACATGTCAGATACCTTGTCTCTGTAGTTCGACCATGTATTAATTCATGGTCTCCCCCTAATTCATGGTCTCCCCCTTACTGTCGATATTGTCGACACACACTCTCTCGCCCCCGTGCGGCGGTGAGTTTTGCGTTGGTGTGCTGCTTCATTCGGCGAATCTGCACCTAAAAGTCTCGACACTAAGTAAGAAATCTTAATCCTAATTAAAAAAGTTAAAAATCTCCCACCCAATCGATGTGAGATCTGAGATGTAATATATGTAGATCTCGTAAAAATCTCCAACGGACAAAATAGCTTTCTCACCATAAATCCAACCTTCATCAATAACGTTCCACAAAGAAATCATGTGGGTCAGAGGTGAAAGTAAAAAGCGTGCATTTATGGCAGATACTGTTCAGCGATGGACGGAGGCTATGCGTGACGATGCTACTCGCGCATCCGACTTGATGGTGGGGTTGCTTGTGAATTGTTTGACTGGGGGCTCGCAGGCGGGCGCAGAGGTTAGAGTGCTGGACATGGGCGAGTTTTTTGGATTCAGGCTGCAGAACATACCACCTCAAGCTCATCCTGTTGTAGTCTGAGACATGCATGTCGCTTTGTCGTGCTATTTGTCAACATTTTTTGGTTTGATATTGATTTTTTTTGGATTGGATTTGATATTATGTTAAAAATTGATGTTGTGTAATAAATAGTCATGTTCCCAAATTTGGGCTATGTACAGAAAAATTGATTCAGGTGGGGTGGGTTGGCATGGAAGGAGGAGAGGGTTTGACAGAAAAAAAATAAAAATAAAAATAGAAAAACAAATAAAGATAATCTTGTTTGGTAACAAAATTAGGGAAGGGTTGCATTGAAATTATGTAAGATGGTTTATATGGATAGTTATGACCATAATTTTAAAATTAATGTTACTATATACCCTCATTATGTACTTCTTCCTATATTCTAGAATTATATCATTTGCATCTTTACCTTTTAAGTCTGAAGTAAATAAATTACAGTTTCAAACTTAAATCTACTTATCTAATTTTACATTTATTTTTATCTCTTTTGAAAGTTGTTCTTACCCCCTGAACTTGTTTTCTGACAAACTACTCAATGTAACACTATCATTTATGAGTGAAATTTTAAGTCGTTTTAGTAAATCTCGCGTTGACGGTGGCCTTATTACAAAGCAATAGGACTGAGGTGAAACTAAACCAGAATTTAGATTATTTTTGAAACAAAATCAAGTGAAAAGAGTACAATGAAAAAATCTTGACTTCTTAACATTGAAGTATATATTATTAGATTGAGATTTTTTTTTCATGTTTGAGACAAATCAGGCATCAGGGATGTGGTTTGAGATAAAAATGGTGAGGATGATTCCTGAGACTCTCACAATAAAAGTTTGAATCCTCTGATGGTCGAATGTGTGATATTGTATTAATAATTATTTTTTTTCCAAAAAAAAGTTTGAGGAAAACCGCTCACAACTTCGAATACCTTGAAATGAGCAATTTCATTAAAAGACCATTGAAGTACTCAAACACGAACTTAATAATAGATAAGTTTGATATTAAATATTAGAGAAAATATAAGATATGTGACCAGATCAATGCTTTAGGGCATCCCATTGAAACAAATTAAAAAGTTGGTTTGTGTCATGCCACGTCAGATTTGTGTCATGCCAACTCAGCATTGTCATAAGTTTCATTTTCACAAACATAAACTCTCATTGAAACAAACCTCTCAACCCTCTGTTCATGGAACCCACATGTCATATTATACTTTTTTTCTATCTTTTCATATTATATTAATTAAATCTTTTCTAAATTCATTAAATATTTAATTATTTATAATTATTAATTCATATTACTTTTTTGACATTTATATGTTAAAAAGTTTAAATAATAAAATATTTCATCAAACCATAAAAATAATAACGTATTAAACGTAACATTCAATTTAGTAGATTTCAAGCTTAAAATAAATAAAATAACACTCAATAAAATCAATTTTTAAATTAAAAATCGATCTTTAATCACGTTTCATGCTTCCAAACGTGATTAAAAATTAATTTTTAATCACGTTTAATACTTCCAAACGTGATTAAAAATCGATTTTTAATCACGTTTCATAGTATGAAACGTGATTAAAGCTTGTTCACGAACCGCTTCGTGCAGACGAAGCTGCTTCGAGTCAGAAGGCCATAAACCAACCTCCCCATCGAAACGAAGCGGTTTGTGATCTGACACAAACCTTTCCACAAACCTTCAATGGGGATGCCCTTATTTCTTAAATTTTTCCCTTGAGCATTATTTCTTTAACTGCCACAACCAGCAATTGTGCAATTCATCAGGAACTTAATTCATACACCTCAAACTGTTTCATTTCGTGATGCACAGAACCAAGATAAGAAGGATGCAGAAGAATCTTATCCATCATAAAAATAGTAAATATTGATAGAAATAAAAGACTAGTGACAGTTCAGTTAATGGAAATAAATAACACGGGAGTTCAGAACACTAAGCAATGAAACTAACTTGGGCCTAATTCTATTTCTGCTTTTCAAGAACCCGGAAATGATTCCAAAGTATAAACAATGGAAATTTGATGGATGCAGATGACAGGCTATTTCAGGCAATAACATGAGGTATGAACATCCTGTGTAATAGAAGCATGGAGGATTTGCCGTAGGTGGAACTGCTTTTCAAGCCTCTCGACTGTTTCATTTTGATTAGGTGGAGCAGCAACCATCTTTCTTTACGGCTGATACATCATCTTTTACATTAATAGTCTGTCCCTTGGGAAGGGCCGCTGGGTCATCACCTATGTCGAGAGCCTTCCTGCTAACGACATGATATATTTGGGTAAGAACTTCTGTGAAGGCATTTTCCACATTTAAGGACTCCAAAGCAGATGTTTCCATGAAGAAGGTGCCCTCTCTTTCGGCATAAGCCTTGGCATCATCAGTAGAAACAGCTCGCAAATGGCGCAGATCTGCCTTGTTTCCAACTAGCATAATGACGATATTTGAATCAGTGTGATTTCTCAGCTCCTTTAACCATCTTTCAACATTCTCAAAAGTCACATGCCGGGTGACATCATAAACAAGTAATGCACCAACAGCACCTCTGTAGTAGGCACTTGTAATAGCTCGGTACCTGCCACAAAAAACGGCATCAGGAACTATACAATTACTAGGTAAAATACTCTGACTCAAGCATATCGAATGCCTGCTTTACAAAGAGGAGGAAGGGAACACAACCTCTCTGTAAGTTAAATTACATATGTTTCCGGCAGCCACAACTAATGAATGAAAGGGGAAATCATATATTAGAAGTGGAAAAATGAGATTATGAGAAAGTTCAAACTTGTTTTGGCTTGAGAAGAAAAATGTGATGCATTACAGAGGTGCTAAAAGATCATAAACCGAACAAATGAACTCCCAATGAGAACCATAAAAAAAAAACAAAAAGGAAAGATCTTAACTAGTCCTGTTGCTATGTTCTCGCCTTTTTTCTAACAAGCCAAAGAGAGTTTTATATTCACATTAATGAATCAGGCGGGAGGTAGTACCTCCTGCACTCCAAACATAGAAAAAGAGGGAAGCACCCAAACTAAACTCAACCTGGAATAACAATCTACAGTAAAAACATGTATAATCGCCAGCTCTGAAGCTAATGTCTTCATCAATTACGCAACACGAAATTTCCCAAGAAAAATAATTGCATCCAGATGAAAAGTTTAGAATAAAAAGCCCACTGAAACATGTAAATGTTAAGTCTTCCATGTTAGTAAACACATCAATTTACAAAAAAGTTAGAAAACTAAGTAACCCCAGAGATCAAATGAACTAAACAAAGATGTCATTTGACGAAGGGTTTGACGAGGAAAGAAAACCTAAAGCCCATTAATCGGTTTAACAAACTGATCAGGCAACAGATAGCTAAATTGGCAGTAACTGACATAGCAAATGACATTATCTGTGGATGCTAAATTAATGGTATTCTTATAAGTAACAAGTATGAGTGTATCAGAAAAAAAAAAAGACTGGAGCTAATTGCTTGAAACTGATAAGAGGCCTCGATATGCACAACTGAAATAGGGTGGTGAGCTCACAAGAAAAAATGCCTATCAAGCAAATGGATTTGTGCCAAATGCCAGTTACTGTTGAACAATTCATATCAACTCCTAGATCATAAGCTTCAGCCACTTACGCCCAATTAAAAGGCCGTTAAACAAACAACGTGTCCACATGCCTTTGAATAGCAACAAGGCTGATAATCGAAAGCAGATAAAAAAGCCACCTTTTAATTCCAATACACATCTTACTCGGCAATACTGACTTGGAATAACATCAGTCACATGGCATGAACTAGATAATTAACAGATGTGTGATGTTTTCCGACAACCAAGAAATGCGTGGTGGCAAACTAACAAGTCCTACATTGAGCAAACCCTCGGCAGATCCAGATCACAGAAACAACAAATGCAAGAAGCAACAGCGTACAGTTGCATCACAAAGAGAGAAATAAATGAATTCAAGTAAGGGGAAAAGAATGCGAGATAGTGGGGGGGACCTTTCTTGGCCAGCAGTGTCCCAAATCTGAGC
This sequence comes from Kalanchoe fedtschenkoi, assembly GCA_002312845.1. Classification (NCBI taxonomy): domain Eukaryota; kingdom Viridiplantae; phylum Streptophyta; class Magnoliopsida; order Saxifragales; family Crassulaceae; genus Kalanchoe; species Kalanchoe fedtschenkoi. The sequence continues at coordinate 640,512 of NQLW01000019.1, forward strand.
CTTGACAACTTTGTCATCAACCCGGATGCTGCGGGTGGCGAATTCGACGCCGATGGTGGATTTGGACTCGAGGCTGAACTCGTTCTTAGTGAATCTGGAAAGGAGGTTGGATTTGCCGACGCCGGAGTCCCCAATGAGTACCACTTTGAAGAGGTAGTCGTAGTCGTCGTCGGCTCTGTAAGCTCCCATTTGATGCTCGCCGGAGATTTGAATGAGAAATTGGCGTGGAGCTTGGTGGAACGGAAAGGAGCAGATCGAGATCTGATCCAGACGCAAGATTTTGTTTCCTATAATTTCAATTGCTCATTCATTCCACTTTCACATTCTGAATGTTTGTTTTATATTTTTATTTAGAATATATAAGCTAAATATTCCACTAGTTAGATTAGAACAATGTTATTTTATACTTTAAAATTGGGGTTAACTAATATAAGGTGTTATTTTATATAATTTATATAATGGATCTGATAAAATAATATAATTATGACTTTTTTTTACCTTTTAAATTTTTAACATGTTTAGCGCATATTCCTAATTACATTAAAACCTACAAATTTTAAAAAAGTAAATCCTAAACTCCAAAATAAAAAAAATTAAATCTCCAGGGTCTGAAAACTCTAAAAACCCCACAAAAAACTCATACAACCACGAAATACTAAAAATCTAGAAATTATAAAACTTATAAGTGTATAACCCTAACACCCTAACACTAAGGGTGTTCAAAATTCGGTCCGGACCGGAAAATGATCGGAACCGGACCGGATCGAGGATTTCGGTCCGGTTTTCAGTCCGTAATCTTTGGAGAATCTGGTTTCAGTCCGGTCTGATATTCCGGTTTGACCCGAATGGACCGGAATCAAGTGAAATTACGTCATTTCACTTGAATCTAAACGTGCAATTGTGCAAATACAACCCAACTGGCCAACCTTAGTACTCTCTCTACGATCGACTCTACCCGTCGCCCGTCGGTCCCGATTTCCCACTCGCCAGTCGGCGTCGCCACTCGCCAGAGCCGCACGCCAGTCAGCTAGTCCCACAGCCACACGCCAGCAGCCGCAGCCCCGCAGCCATCGACCGGCGACGACAGTCCGCGTCCGGCCAGTCGCTCCCGCTCGCTCTCGCGCCTCATCCTCAGGATCTCAGCCGGACAGATCTCGACCTCCGCCGCCGTCGTCCGATTTCAACCCTCAACGGCGTTTGTTTTTTGGCAGAATTGGCATATCTATTATACTCAGGCTGCTGTTTTTTTTTTATTTCGGTCCAAACCGGTCTGGACTGGTTAGGAACCGGTCCGGTCTTCGGTCTGCACAAATTCCGGATTCCGGTTCAGATCAGGTCCAGGTCAGGACCGGTGAACACCCTTACCTAACACACCAAAATCCTTAGTTATTTAACATTTTCAGGTGACTCTTTTTCTTAATTTGATAACTCTTCTTGTTAAAAAAATCTATTTGTTAATTTTCACTGAGCCCTGCAAAGTTTTATTTGTGGTATAATTTTTAATCATTCAAGGATTTTCTATAAAAGTATTTTTCAAAAGAGGAAGAAAAGTTCCATAAATCTGTGAAAAATAAAAGAAAGAAAAGTTTATAAAAAAAGGGGTCGAAGGGCAAGTTTTGGAAAATCATTAAAGGAATAAGGGTCAAAGGCCAAAAATCTGCTTTCTTTCTTTTGCTTGGAAAGAACTTCTTTGTTTTCACTTATAATTTTTGTTTGAAGCTTTTCCAAAGAAAAGATTTTGGGGAGGATCCTTGTGACATGAAAGTGCTTAGGAATTAAAATATTTTGCTCTTTAAAAACAACATCCTGAGATCATCCTTTCTTACGGTCTTAGACTTTATCTAATGACTTGAAAATGGGCTTTGAGCCATAAACTTGTGTACTATCTCTTGTCAGCATAGATGGTTGGCGAGAAAATTTTGTGCGAATAGTTTGAAAGTCTAGATCAAAAACTTTTGATCCTAGTAATTAAAAAGTCTTAGCTAGATTGAAATGTACTTCTTCTACTTTATATAAGTTTTTACAATGAAGCTCACTTCTTCTTTAAAAAAAATACCCTGCTTTGTGGCGAACATTCTTGCATTAGAGTAGTAGCATATTTAATAAATAGTTAGAGTGATCATCTCCTCCCTATTTTAAAGAGTCAAAATGGGATTTGAGGGTAATCCAGATAAGAAAACCCTCATGAGAATAAAACTCGTCCACAAGTGACATCTTAGGATTTAAAGGCTTGATGCATAAGCTAAATGCACCCATGATTCCGATGAAAGTGAGTTGATATTTTTATTACTTTCTACATTTGCATTACCTAATGGAGTAAAGGATTGAGCTTAAAATGCTAAGAACAGCAAAACTGTTAGGGATAAAATAAGCATATTTTCTCCCACTTTTACGGAGTGATTAATTTTATTTGTCTAGGAAAAATAAATCCTAAGTGCTGAGTTTGATAATACACCCATTTTAAGGATCAATTTTCTAGTGATTTTGGTCATCTTCATACCATTTACTTTTATATTTATGGTTTTTATGTTCATATTAAAAAAAGTTATCAAAATATTGAGAATTGGAAAAGGAAAAGATTTGGAGCAAAAATCTAAGAAATGGTGCAAGTAAGCTAATACTAGGTCGAGTAGAATTTTAATCGACTGAGTAAACCCTTGACCATGCAATTTTAAACCTTGCAAGACCCGAGTATAACCAAGAAGAATTCTTACTCAGGTCCAGTACATGCATTTATTGCCTCTTACTCGGTTCGAGTACATAAATTTTTTTACCTTCACTCGACCTGAATAGAATTTATTCCACTTTACTCGGATCAAGTAGAAAATTTATCTTGGTTTACTCGGTCTGATTACACATATTGGGCCCAAGTACAACTTTTAGGCTAGCTTACTTGGTCTAGTAATAAAGGAGCTTTAAATGGGAGGATTAATGGAGGAAATACTCCCCTCATGAAGAGCCCTTTGACCTCTGATTTCCCCTCCCAATCATACATTATAAAAGGAGTTCTTCTCCACACATCTAAGTACTAACAATACACAATAAGAAACACACCATTACTCACACTCAAGCCAAGAAGGGGCACCTCTCTCTAGTTCTTAAAGTTTTCTTGGAAGAAGTCATGGTTTTCTCAAAAACCATGAGTGAGTAGTCTCTTCCTGTTCTAAAGGATCTATAGATCCTAGGATATTATATGCTTACTTAATCATATTTTTTTAAAAAAGTTATTTTCTTATTACAATTGTCTTGTAGTCTCTTTTACATACATGTTATCATTTCTTGTCGTAGGATTAACATGTAATAATAACAAGTAGAGATTATGTGTTATGGAAGAACATAAGCATCTATCACCCTATATGATCATACTCTTAGCAAACGAAGACAATAATCAGAAGGAATTTTAAGTATGATCCAGTTGTATTTGATAGACTTGACGACTGAAGATGAGAATTGGAGATTGTCAAGAAAGACTTGTGATAGTTGTCAACTAAGGAAAATCGATCCTACCCTCTATCTTATGAGCATCGAGCCAATGAATGGGAGAATCAGAGTTGTCTCGATGTCTAAAATAATTGTAGTCATAAAAGTCCGGAAATCAAATGCGAGAATAGAAGGGTACCGAGAAGTAGGATCCCAACAACAATTTTACGCATAAGTAGAATATTAGGATCAATCTCACCCTTCCTACCGATGTTACGAGATGAATTGACATCAGGAAAGATTGTAGTCGCTAGCAGTGTTAGAGAAAGGCATAGGAGGTGGATATTAACATGTGAAGTTTGAATGAGATAATCTATAATCATGAAATCATGGCATAGTAAATAGATAACCTAGTAATTATTGCACGTGTGGGAATATGAGTCTCGGGTGAAGTAGAATACTAGGAACATTTTTTCTTATGTGATTATAACTCCTTTATCCAAAATATATAAGAGTTAAATTCATAGTCAGTAGTTTCCTAGCTGCTCGAATAGGCCACATCTCCTTGGATCGACTCCATACTTATCGAGCTACAAATTGTTATTGCTTGTATTGAAGCCTCCACTAAAGAAGGTCTAAATACTGGATCATCAATTTCCTTCCATTAGTTGGCAAGGATTTGGAACTATGAAAGGACACGACATAGTATTATGTCCGTAGTTGTCATAATAAATAAGACTAAATGGGTGAGACGAATTAGAAAAAAAGGATATGAAAAGGGTTTAATTTGCTATTTAAAAAAAATTCATGAATTGAATATCTTGAAAAGTAGGAGGCGCAGATACGGAATTGGTTTTGAGTATGAGGAATTTGAAAAGTTTGTGAATTTGAATTCGGTAGAGGTTGATAATTACCAAAATTTGGAGAATTTTAAAAAGAAAACTAGATCCTCTTCTAAATGGGCTTTCACTCATTTGAGAAATAATTGTTACAAAAAGTTTGCGTTTTGTGAGAACTAAAAATCTTGATAATTGAAAGATTGAGAAAGATTTGGAAAGACTGAAATTTATTGTATAAAATTTTTAACATTTTAATTATTTATAGTTGAAAAATTAATATTTTATTAATATTTTTATTGTATTACATATAGCCGTTATTTTCAAGAGGTAACTTGTTAGTTAACCAAATATAATTTTTTAAAATTTGTCCAAACAACTAATTGACAGCTATTTTTTAAAATTTATAATTATTTATTACTCCACCATAGATGAAAATTACCACACTTCATTTTTGAAAGCGTGGTAATTGAACTATTTAAAATATTTACGATAATCAATTGCCCCCTTTCAGAATTGGAAGCGTAGTAATTTAATAGTTTAAATATTTTATACACAACAACTACCATGCTTCAAAGTTTGATTATCACAAATATTTTATATATCAATTACAGTTACACTTTCAAATTTGAAAACATGATATCAAATTGTGATTTAAAAAAAAAATAGAATAGCTTGAGAACAAGTTTTAGGAATCAGGATACACTGAAAACATATGGGGTAAAAAAACTGTTTTGGAATTAAAAAAGTCTTGGGAAATTGAAAGAAAAGAAACCACAGCGAACAGATAAACTTTTGAGAATACTTGGCAAGAACATAGTCAACTGTAACCCTAACAGTGAGTTTTTCTTAATATAATACTGCCATGTTGCCTAGAAAGACGAAGTCGGTTGTGGTCGGGTCAGTGACGTGCAAACCAATCTGCTAGTTGAGTATATATAATTTCCTTGGATGATCACAGTCGCTGCCTACTTGTCTGGCATTATACATAGCCACTACTTGGCACACCTCCATCTCATATTTGAACAAGTTCATATCGATAGTTAATTACACGACTGAGTGGTGCATAACAAAACCATTTATATTGTCAAACCATACCAGTAATTATTCACTTAAAGAGACAACCTCCAACGTTGTTGCATTCCTTGAACCACCAGTGGCTCCGGAAGGCTGACTCGTCGGTTCAGCCTCAGTCCGACAAACGGGACAGCTAGAATTTGAAACCAGCCACATGTCTACGCAGTTGGCATGGAAAACATGACTGCAATTGGGAAGAACTCGGCCCATCTCCTCATCCTCAAACTCATTCAAGCAAATCGGGCACTCGGTCGTGTCTTGAACACCCTTTGCTTCATGCTCGCGACCATCTTTTTTATTCTCTTTTTCAAGCCTTGGTCTTGAGATGACAAACACTGGCAATGATGCTATCACCATGGGGTGGAGCCCTGACTTGGGTGGCTCCGAGGAGGATGGAGGATGCTGGACGATGGTGAGCGTGGGTAGTTGATGCGCGGGAGCAGCTGGTGGGGCGTGTCGCAGCCTCCACTTTGTGTACACATGATGCATACACACTAAAAAAATGACGAGAGAAAAGAAGACAATGGAGCAAAACATGATCCTGCTGTTGAGGTTTAAGGAGTCATTTTGGAGGAAGGAAATTGGATACCCACCACTGCCATCATCATAGGGATCGCTATTGTTGTTGCTGGACATGTAAAGTACTTCTACGGAGGAAGCTGCTAGCAGGAGGAGGAGGGATATGGCGGAGAAACTAGCAGGGCATTTGGAGTATGTCTTGGCAGTTTGATTTGAGTTTCTGATGGTTGACTTTTGTATATGAAATGGTAGAGGTGGTTTCCCGGTTTATAATCATCTTTTATAATGCATAATTTAATGGTTTATTCCCGGTTCTTGAACAACTTGAAAGGGTATCTTGGTGTGTTTGGTTGACCATGTTGATAGAATTTACTATTTCAGTAGGCTCTATTTGGGAGGATGTGTTGTAGTTTTTTATTTTTTTTATCATTATTTAGAAAAAATGAAATGAAAGTTGGACTATAATAGTACTCAGACTTGTCATCCAAACTAAAACAAAATTACCAAATTTAAAAATACTGTTGAAAATTTATTAGAGTCGTCATAAATATGAAGAAGGAAGAGAGAATCAACTTATTTTGAAGTGGACTAAAGTTAGAAATTCTATTTTAAGTAGTTACTAAATTACTTTTTGGTATGATGAATAATCCTATTTGTTTACTGTAATAGCACATTTTATTTTTTAAATTTAGTTTAAGTCCACTTTCATAACAAACCGGTTCATATATCCAGTCCGGTTCACCGATTTCATTAAAAACCGGCCGGTTCGACCGGTTTTATCCGGTTCGTGATGTAGCCCGATAAAATATTAGGGGTGTAACGGTTCGATTCAGTTCGGTTTTATATGAAAATCGAACCGAATCGATATTCATCGGTTTCAATTTTTTAAACTGAACCGAATCGTGCAATTTGAAAAACCGAACTGAATCAAACTGATCGGTTCAGTTCGATTTCGGTTCAAGAACTTAAATGTAATGCTTCTGCCAAAATGAGTAAAAATATATCAATTGAGCCATTCATCATTGAGAGTTCTCTCAAAAGTGACCTTGAGATTCCTCCTGTTCTTTATGTTATGAGCTTTATTATTTCCATGTATAAGACACTGACTGCTGTCACAAGAACAAAAATCCTCCCTTCCACTCATGAGGAAGTAAAGAAATGCAAATCAGCTCCAATGGCCTCTTCATGCTTTATGCTCACAAAGTGAAGACAAACGGTTGATATTTTGCTCAATATATCTTAATTAACTCTATTAGCCTCAGCCTCACCAAACCGCACCTTTCTGATC
>NQLW01000019.1:657476-718879 GCA_002312845.1 Kalanchoe fedtschenkoi
CAACTCATTGTCAGAAGAAGGCAAAAAGGAATTTGAAGCTGCTTACAGTGCCTCATACTATCCTTGCATGGATATTCTTTATGAATGTTATGAAGATGTAGCCAGTGGCAATGAAATCCGAAGTGTTGTCTTGGCTGGACGACGTTTCTATGTGAGTTGCTTTTATTTTCCCACATTTCAAATACATATGGCACATAACATGTCTTAAACAATTGAGAAGTTGGATTTGTTTAAGAATTATGATGGTCCTTTCACATGACAGGAGAAAGAGGGGTTGCCAGCGTTTCCTATGGGCAACATAGACCAAACTCGCATGTGGAAAGTTGGTCAGCGAGTGCGAGCTACAAGGCCTGCTGGTGACCTTGGTCCGCTGTATCCTTTCACTGCGGGTGTGTATGTGGCGTTGATGATGGCACAGGTATGGCCACGAGTTTCATAAATCTCTCAATTAAAGTGAAAAAAAAGGACCAGATGGAAACTAAATTTGCTTGCAATCCAACTGGTGAAGTTTCATAGTTATAAATGTGTTGTTTTGAGTTCTGAAGCCATTAATTTGTTATATTCAGATTGAGATTTTGAGGAAAAAGGGGCACTCATATTCGGAAATCATCAACGAAAGTGTGATTGAGTCGGTGGATTCCCTGAACCCCTTCATGCATGCACGCGGAGTTTCATTCATGGTTGACAACTGCTCAACCACGGCACGCCTGGGGTCAAGGAAGTGGGCTCCTCGCTTTGACTATATACTTACCCAACAAGCTTTAGTTGCTGTGGACAGTGGTGCTCCCATCAACCAGGATCTGATCAGCAGCTTCTTGTCAGACCCAGTTCACGGAGCCATTCAGGTTTGTGCGGAACTTAGGCCGACTGTTGACATTTCAGTGCCTGCAGATGCAGATTTCGTAAGGCCAGAGCTGCGCCAGGGAAGCAATTAAATGTTGGGTTCCTTCTATGCGTATTGAGTCCCTCCTTTGGAAGAGAAAAGCGATAATAACAGAATTATATTTATGCGGGTTGCTTTGTATGTTTTGTTTTGCTTTTTCTAAAGAACAATGTTGAACTTCAATTAGTATTTACGACTAATATGTAATTTTTACATAATTCAACTTAGCATCTAGAGCTTATTATTGCTGAAGGCCACTGAAGTTGGAACTGCTAGGCGCTAGCGAGACGCCTATGCAGCTGCCCGGCCTAACATTTAGGCTGGCTTTATGTGGAGGAAAATAATACTCCATTGTGGCCAATATTTTGGACTTCGTGGACAGTTTCGAGAAAGTGGTGATAATATGGGGGTTTGGGATCATATGCTTGATGAATGGTAATCAGTGTTCTAAAAATTTCCGTTCCAGATCGATTAATCGTTAGACGGTGTTGAAACGTTCCGCATAACTGATTAATTGTTCAAGATTTAATTTTTTATGTAAATAATAGTTTTTAAATATATATATTTATAATTAATTATTAAATTTATAATTAATATACTTAACACCGATTAACTGTCCAATAACTCGTTTCGATTAATACCCGCCTAGTCAATTAATCGCTAGACGTTATGTTCACCGCCTAGCACCGCTTACCGCTTTTTAGAACGCTGATGGTAATGTGTCGTAAGAGCACTCTCTTAAATAGTGAGAGTAATAGTTAAATCTAGAATAGAAAGAAGACTAATATCATTATGGTTTTTCAATTTGATTTTGGGACGATTATTTATTTGGTTTAGCGAGGAACTCAGAGACTGTCAGAGTCATTGGAATAATACTGTTTAATGACAAGGATTTTCAGTTACTTAGAGAAGAACTAATAATTTATTAACATTGAGATGGTGATAGTAATAATGTAAGATATTTGTTCAAAATATACATAAATATTAATAATTTATTGGATAAGCTTTATTTTTGCAAATTTTGACTAATAATCACTTCAAAATAGCTGAAATTACTAATGACAGTAATAAAATACATGACAAAGGTATTTTGAATAATTAGAAATAACTATCTTTTCAAACTCCCCATTTTGTTTTGTTTTGTTATATTTTTTTGAGTGATTCTGAGAGAAGGATTGAATAGTTTAATTATAACTTACGTTGTCACTTCTACATTTGATAATAGTTTTATGATTGAAAAATAATTTTAAAAATATGTTAGTAAATTGTCTTGAAATTACAATGCATGCTTATTTCATTGGGTTAATTGGGAAATCAACTTATTTGTAAGTCGATTATAATAAAAATCATATTTTTGCAGGTTATTAAATTACTATGTTTGTAGCATGATCAATCATATTTAATTAAATACTAGTTATTATTATAAATAATGTGTTAGTGGTAAGAGCAAATTGAGAGCTCTCTCCAGACTTCTTCTTGAGTGATGTAAAATCTTTGGTACCAAAGGACTCTCCTTTCCTAAGTGACAATCCTTCTTATCTACCAAAGGACCACTCCGGTACATTTAGACTCCAAAGATTGAGATGTGAGAAATTCTTTCCCCTTGATTTGATGGATCTTCTTATACACATTTGACCTCTTTGATAACATGAGAAGTACATTCTTGTGCTCTCTGAGTATATTATGGATCTCCATCGATGACTCCTTGTCGCTCTTATACTTCTTATTAGATTTTTTGGTGTATGAATTTAATTCCGATTCCCCTTCATGTCCAAGTTCAACTTATAAAACTAAAAAAAACATTGTGATCGAGTGCTTTTTTTGGTTGTGGTCACCAAGTGTGACCCTCCCTCCACGATGAGCATGACATTCTTTACTGGCAAAGCCACCTACTCAAACTTGTGAACGAAACTTATGCCCAGTATAGACTTTGTGATCATCCATGAGAGCAATTAAGAAATCAACTTTACCTTACCAAGTACAAATTGTAGCTCCATACCATTGACTTCCCCCTCCAAAGACGTTTCCTCACCATTCTTCATCTTCATGAAGCTTTTAGACTCACTAGCTTTAATAAAGAGATTTGATTGGGAAAAATCGCATCGTCCTAAAATAGATTCGTAGAGTACTAACATATTATCACATTCAAAGAATGAAGCGTGATAATATGCATATATTTTTAATATTTTTTTCTGAAATGTTATTTAAAGTGTGCAAGATTTATTATATAGGCTTCACAGTGTGATAATATGTATATATTTTGTCATTTCCTGATCATTCATCGTCTCAGGCCTTACCCAATTTCACTTACTAATTTGATCCGAGAGAAAATCACGAAACATATGGTGTATGACCACCGAATGGTTGTAGCTAGCGGTATTTATGCTTGTTACTGTTGTTGTATATTTTTTTGTACTGTTGAGATATTTATGTACATATGATATATTGAAATATATATACATATGATATATTGAAATATTGATGTCTTTTGTATTTTTTGGTTCAGTATATATTTTTTGGTTCTTAATTATTTGTATCAAATCGTAGAATATACACTGTACATGTAAAAATGACAAACCATAAATGAAATTGAGACAAATGAAAATAATAAATTATCATAATATTAAATCGAAAAAAAAAACTAAATAATATTATATTAAAAAGCAAATTACCAAATCTTGCACACTTTATAGAATAAAGTGTTGTAAAAGAACATTAAAAATATATACTTACTATCATTCTTCATTCTTTTAATGTGATAACATGTTAGTACTTTTTATCAGGCTTGGATTAAACCATGCTTGCTAATAGGTACCACCTTTTATCAAGCTTCGAACTCACGAGTGATGAAAGGAGTTACACCTATTATCACTCTTCATACTCTAATTTTTTATCACACCAGCATTTATTATCCTTTCAGACGTGATAAATGTAGCAAATGAAGCATGATAAAAATTCATATACTATAACAGTGTACGAAAACCATGTCCCTTCTTTCTTTCATTTTATTCGTATGCTTATTTTGCATTGAATTTATTTATTATTTATAGTAGATAGGTGAAGATATATCTCATAAGCACATATGAATCTATTTTAGGACGATTTGATTTTTCCCAATCAAATCTCTTGATTAAACTGGATAAATTTAATTAGAACTAATGATACTCGGTCAAGTATAAACAGCGAAGAGCTCTCATACTTGATCTTGAATTAGGTAGAGGTGAGCGAAGTATACAAATATCAGGCATGGGTAAAATATCAGTCCAAAGTCTGGGTAAAGATTATCCCAAGAAAAATTAATTTTTTTCTTATGGAAATTATAACATGGCATCATCATTATTGACAATTTCTTGCAACAAAAGAGTTTTCAGCTCGCCTCTAAATGCAGGTGCTGTAGCGCCAGCAATATTGAAACAACAGATCACATGTTTGTGACTAGAAACATTGTCGTCAAGTTATGGCATTCGGTAAATAAGCTAGGCGGCGTTCAAGGGGCAGTTAACTGATTTTTGTAATCTATCAGGAGCTTGAATGACTCAAGCAGATCCCGGCTCCAAGATCAGCATGCTTCAAATTCTACTGCTTTTACGGGCATAGGCTACCTATGGTGATCCTCTTACCTTACTGCACAAGAATTTTTTTCATAGCCTAAAACTCTATGCTTAATCAAAGCTTGTATGCCCAAATGCCTCTAAGACATCCATCCTGGTTCAACTTCAAATCCTACTTGTCTCGGCGAAGCATCACATTGTTCTTGTTAGCGCTTGCGGGGTTCCTTTGTTATTGCTCTTGTATCTTGCGTCTTGTAGGCCTTATGCCTCCTTTTCTTAATCAATAAAGCTTCTTTCACAAAAAAAAATAACAATTTTGACTGTAAACTGGCCACAAACTTGCTGAAAAGTGACTGAGAATAGGACTAAAATATAAATAGAAAAAGCTAACCACAAAATGGCCAGAAAATTTGATCGGCCGCTATTTGGCCGGAGAAGAATGGCCACAAAGAAGTTGAAAATATTTCCAGGGGCTTCATTACTTTCATCTTGATTTGACTGTAAAATTTTGTCAGAAAGTGACCTTAATTTCTTTTTTTGACTAGTTTCCAGCCAAATACATGGTCGAAAATTTGTATATTTTGATAGCGCTTTTAGATTATAAAAATATAAATTATTGAATATTTTTCATGCCCGATGAATATCTCTGATATGCTCATTTTCTTTACCAAACAATTCGAGACCTCAAACAGAACCAGTTGTGTCATAAATAAAGAAGAAGGAAGAACAGAACACGATGGAAATACATAATACGAAAAAGAAAGGATGATTTTGCTTGGAGCATAGAATGAGACTGAGGAGAACGACATCGTTTCCAGCATGGTAAAGTCTCATCATCGTAAAGAAGATCAACATAGACTTTTGCAAAGCAATATCAACATGTCTTGTTAGTGAAGTTTTGCTTGGACTGATGAACTACGTCTCATGGCATAAGTCCACGGAATTCGTATTGGGAGCCAAGTCCAAATTAAAATTTATCAAGGGGAAGATGCCAAAGCCAGAAGGCACCATGAAACTGGCCAAATGGAAGAGATGCAACGACTCAGTAATGTCGCGGGTAATTTGTTCAATCTCGGAATCTCAATTGTTGTAGCATTCTTTGGGCCAAGGACACACCAACAACTTGGACAGGTTTACATGGAAGATACTGAGGCTCCAACCATCTGAGGATCTTTGCTGTCGAAGGTCACATACATAAAGTAGGGAGATCTCATGGTGGCAGAATATTTTGATAAGTTGGTGAAACTTTGAGATGAGTTCAACGTAGTCATTTATCTGGAGACAGATTATGTTATCAACAAAAAATATAAGGAGACGGATCCATGTTTGCAATTTTTCGTGGAATTGAATGAAAAACGCTCCCAACTGTGGACACACGTGTTCGCTTTTTAAGTTTTTTCAAATGTAGATGAAGATTATAATGCTGTTGCACAAGATGAGATGCAAGGGGAGCTCACAAAACCTAATGTAGTGGAAGCCTTAGTATTTTACTCTAGCCACAACTCATGTTCAAGAAAAAAATAGACAGCAAATAGACCAAACAATATATGCAATGGATCATGCAAGAAAAATGCAGGCAATGAGCTATTTATCAACTAGATGTTAAAAATGTTTTCCTTCATGGTGACCTCGATCAAGAGAAGAGACATGAGTCTTTCTTAAGGTTTCTATCATCGAGGCGGATCTAAATTATATGTTGGTTAGATAAAAGAACTTGTATAGTCTCAAGCAAGACAACAAACAGTGGTTTGTGAAATAAGCCAAGCCTTGTCAAGTTTTGGTTTCAAAGAGAGTCAAAATGATCACTCACTAATCAAAATATAACATAAGGGTGGACAATGTATTATGTTCCTCATATATGTGGGCAACATAATAATCACAGGAAATCCAGAAATTCAAGTATTTAGATCAAAAACTATATTCATATGGGTATTTAGTATTAAAGATTTGGCTCTATTAAAAAACTTTCTAGGGTTGGAAACTGTAAAATCAACCACCAGGATCTTCCTAAATTAAAAAAGTTATGTCTTAGAAATCATAGAGGATAATGGCTTATTAGGGGTGCAAATCATACAACAATACCCTCAATTTGAAACACAATTTGGATCATCAATGTCACTTATCCAAGAATCGAAGACAATATATATATAACTATCAGTAGGCATGATCTAGCTTACTAAGTACAAACTCTTAGCCAGTTCATGGCTACCCAACGACGGAGGATCATATGCAAGCCGCGCATCATATGTTGTGATACATAAAGGCAACTCTTGAGAAGGAAACTTAATTCTTTTATGAATCATCACTAGACTTTCAGATTTACTATGATGCAGCAGACTAGACCGCGTGCCTGGCCACTCAATTTTGCACCACAAGGTTCAGCGTCCTCATGGGGTTCATCTTTGATTTCTTAGAAAACTAAAAAGCTGGCGATAACTTCTTTATCACTAGCAGAAATTAAATATCGGGCAATGGCCTTCACATGCAGTGAAGTATTTGGCTTCACCAGCCACTTACTAATATGGATGTTCATGTTCTCTTACAGTCTTACTCATGTCACTCCACTGTGACAACAAGAAAATTCTTCACACTGTGCGAAATTCGGTATTCCATGAGCGAACAAAATATATTGATCGAGCTTGATTGTCACTTTGTAAGAGTACACATTCACAGTCCAGCCTTGTTCAACCTGCTCGATATTTTTCTTCCGGAGCTTAACTTGCAGACGTGTTCACAAGAGACCCTTATGGGCTGCTCAACTGGAAAAGGCTTTCTCCAAACTTGATTTGTCCAACTTCTTGTACTCACCCGTTCACAAGGAAGGATGATTTCGCTTAGAGCAAAGAATGAGGCAAAGGAGAACGAAAATGTTTCTTGCATGGTAAAGTCTCATAGAAGATCAACATAGACTTCTGCTCAGCAACACCAACATTCTTGTATGTGCCTAAAAATTTGGGCATTTGTTATTTTTTTTATTTTTATTTGTCTTGTACATTAAACTAGCATATAAGTGTAAAAATCTAGCCTCTTTGTGAATAGAACGAGACTGAATTGCGGCTCTTAACGAACCATTTCGAACGGCTCAATTTCTCCGCTTGAGTAACGCAAACATTGGTGAGAATCCAATACCTCGATAACCTAAGGGTTCACAGACTCACAGCTGAATATAACTCTAGCTTCATCTCACCATATTGTACACAAATCCAACCCCCACATTGTACAAGCGGCAATCCAATCATTGCAGGTGATACACTTAAAGCAGAAAAATAGTTCGTTAGGTCAAATATGATGAACAAAAGCATAATCAGTTAACTACATAACTGCGTCACATTTTTTAATACACGAAGATCACAAAGGTAGAACAAAAGACCTTTCCCAGATTTTGAGCAAAATTCTATTGATTTAGTAAATTTTAGAGTATGACAGTTAACATTAATAGTTAAATTAGAACATTCAGATTAGCATTTCTCATGTCTTCTTTATTGAGCCTGAGCAGTCATGAGCTGAAACTAAGGTACTTTCTCACACGTTTGCATGGCCTTAGCATTCCTGGATTACTTGGCTCCCAGTGTTAATTAATTAGGCTTGGTACTTTTGCAAGCGTGTAAATCATCTAGTATACATGGCTTTGACGGGCAAAGCAGTGATAATATATCATATGTGGCTCTTGGAGATAGAGATCAGTTGTTCTTTGTTTGTCCGGCTGCAAAGAAATTTCCAGTTCATGTAAAAAAAACTCATTTATGCATTTTGACCTAATCAGTTCCGACTTTCTGCAGATACGTGGGAAGCTTCATTCTTTCCCTTGCTTTGCTTGTGCCTGTCTCAAATAAGGATGTCAGTTCAACTTTAAGAAAATGGGTGGTGATGGTGATGAGAAAAATTAATGTTAGATTTATCAGCTTCCAAATTGACTTGGACTGTATCAAAATTTTCCAATGAAAAAACAAGCCCTGAAATCTTATCTTTCTGAATTGATGTCATCAAAGAAATCGGACGTGGCAGTCCTTAGCTTCCTATATATTCCCAACTTGAGTGTTGGAGAGATACAATATTCATACTAAAAGGAGAAGAAACAAAAAAATGGCCAGAGGTTTTGTGGTGACAGATGGTGAACATGAAGGGGGTGGGCTATTGGTTTTTATATGCATGCTCATCGCCTCCCTCTCGGTCCTCTCAATGATGGTAATTGCTTGTGCGTCAGGCAACCAAGATCAGAAAAAGAAAGACGCTGGTGGCGGTTGTGGCGGCGGTTGTGGGGGCGGATGCGGCGGATGTGGTGGCTGTGGGGGCTAGTCTTTGTAAATTGGTAACGTCTTCACCAGCAAAACATGATTGTTTCAGTTTGATATCATTCTATTACATTACATATGTACTTATGAGAGAGGTTGACTTTTGTCTTGTTCGTGAAATGTCTGTCCTCAACTGGCAAGACGTCCTCAATCTCCTTCCTCATAATTCGTGCTGCCAAAATAAGACTTTTATATATCTAAGTATCTAACCGGTCCAGTTTCGTTCATTTCAGTTTTATCTAACCTCTTCCACTATTTCACATATATGTTCTTTCAAATTTTATTTACTGTATTTTGATTGTTGAATCAATCATTTACTCTCCTTTTGGAACTTGAAAATATTAATGAAGTAAGAAAAATTACTGGGGAAATATGAAATTTTTGAAAGGAAAATTTGCATTGCATGTTATTTATCAGGTAGAATGACCAATTAACATAATTATATATTATATGTAATTTTATGATTCACTCTCTTAAAATACATTTAGTTGTGTTTGGTATATGCAAAATTTTAGCGAAATAAAAATTTGTGAGAAAATGAGAAGAAATCATTTGTTTGGTTTAAGAAAAAAGGGAGACGGACGTGAGATGGAAAATAGTAAAGAAAATCTATTTAAATTAAAGAATTTTTTATTACTTGCTACAAACTAAACAAAGAGAAAAAAAGATTAATTTTATAGAATTCATTTTTTTCTCAAATTTCCCCTCTAACTTTAATCAACCAAAACACAGCTTTAATGAATCTAACTAATGTCTAATTCAACCCCATATTGGTTGGCCCTTTCACCAATAAATCGCACTAAAATTTAGTGAATGAATCCATCCCAAATTCAAACCACATTTCTATTCCACCCCATTTTTTTCTTCTTAGAAAATTTGAAGAATATAAACGTGAAACTTGGAGGAAAAGGTAAGTTAGCGCTTGGTCATGTCATGGCAAATTTGTAGGAAAGAGATTCGATCCGACATTATTGAAAGGAATATTTCTGTATCTTATGCTTTTTTATCAAAAAATTCTTAGACAACCAAACCACAGAAATTGCAATGGTTTCACGGGAAAGTCGATTTTTAATTTTCGTCCCATTGATTTGTTGAGGATCCATACTCATCTTTTAGCATCTTAAGATACAAATTCCAGTACTTTTTCTTTCAACCTCTAACAAGGATTAATCATTCAAAATATAAAGGCTCAAAGACTTGATGATGCATACAACTCTCAGATTTGCGTATATCACAGTATCATAAATTTGATACAAAATCCATCAATTTTTTAGATAAATGATTGTATTATACACATCAAGGAGCACATGTTTCCGTATATAAGCTCTCCATTTGGTCATATCCTCTTGGAAATCCATTTGGGTAAAATCAATTCGTGTTGCCTAAGGTGCTCTTCTGCCATTTTAAAAGAAGGAAAAATTATCTAAATTCTCTTACAAAGACTTGGCAAGAAGAAAGAACAGTGCAAATAGTATGAGCACTTCATTCCAATATTTCGAGATTATTGGCAGATAAATATCTTGAACATATGCTCATATTTTTTGAATGGAAAGTAGCCGTGGGAACTCATAATCAGCCCAGAGGGTTGCCTGACTCGAGCCGGAAGGCTGTCTGATTGTGGGTTGAGAAGAAAGCTGTTTGGGGAAAACACTATCATTTTTCATTAAAACTAAAAGTAGTTAAACAGTGTGGGCGACAATTGCCTACCTGCTCGTTAGTCGTGCGCTGACTAACCAGGTTGCGCATGTGGCTTGTTCCTCCTTGCGTGCGCACCTTACCGTGAAAGTCCTGCAAGCTGCTTTAATTAAACAGTGTGGGCGACAGTTGCCTACCTGCTCGCGGCGTCTCCTTTGAAAATTTAAATTTTCATGATTTCTACTTTAAAAACCCCTCACTATGACTATGTGGGACTCAAAAAAATTTAGTGCCAGTGGTGATCATGACAAAAATAACTCAAAAGCAAACAGGTAGTCTAAATCAAACCAAAACATGTCATGTCAAGTTAAAGAATTTAAAGACAAATTATATGAAAGTGCGTGCACATTCGCTAATCATCTGTACGTGGGAATGTTAGTGTACCCAGTCGGCTCCTCTTTGCGATCTACTAACACCTGCCTAAGAAGCTTCTAGGCACATCACTGCTCCTCTACCAGAATCTCCATCGAGGTCGCCACCCTCCTTCAGTTGTGCGTCATGTCTATCCAACGGGTTCCTCATGTATCCTTGCACCAGATCAACAACCTGGACATGTGGTGCATCTCCTCATGGCTGGGCTGCAGGTTTACCTCTTCTTATAGATACTAATGGCGCATCAGACTAAGCCCTTATCTCCCTTATTGGCTATGCTCCTCCTGAGACTCATCAGACTCCTCTTTAATTACAGCTCCTCGCGAAAGGATAGATCTCTGTGGTAGGCCAAAGCTATATGACAGGCGGAAGACACTCTAATTGCTCTCATCCTCCTAAACAACTCTCATGTCAGATATGCTGGTGGTAGGATGTTTCTACCCTCAGGCGGTACATCTGGCACAACTCTAACACTCTGAAGTAAATAAGACACAACGCCTCCACAGATGATCATGCCAGGCTTACCTCGAATCATCTCAAAATGTTTGCATATGTAATGCACGAATTTTGGGACTATCCCATGGCTGCAGCACATAAGAATAAAGAGCTCAGGATACTGAATCTTATCGCTTTCTTTGTCACGATGAAGAATCACACCTCTAGTGACCTTTTAGATGTACAAATATGCTCAATCTGGGAGACATCCGTCTAGGCTCAGAACTGACCTTTCGCTAAAAATGAGGCAGCTCCCCATAGTGTGTTGGAAGAGATTCTTGGCTAATGGAAGAGAGAACTAGGAGAGAACTCTTGAAGAGAGAATTGTATTTATGATGGGATGATTTACAAGTGAAGGCACACCTCCTATTTATACTACTCACCTACTACATATCACCTACCATACATCACATCCCACTACATGAAACAAGGAGGAAAACATGGACATGGAAACATGCCCCAAAACAAGCAATGGAGACTCCACTACAACAACCCACTAAGGAGACTCCACTACACAAGATTAACTCCAACTACAAGCCTAATTACCAATACAAACTCAAATCAATTTTATCAAATCAAGTTTATAATTTAACATAGTGTACTACTTGTATCTTTCAAATCGTCAGCTGTCTAATGAAAAGCCTCACGAGGTCCCAGATTTGGAGCAAAATTCTATTGATTCAGTATATTTTAGGGTATGCATAGTCAAAATCAATAGTAAAATTAGAACATTTAGATTAGCATTTCTCATGTCTTCCATATTGAGCCTGAGCAGTCACGAGCTGAAACTAAGGTACTTTCTCTCACGTTTGCATGGCCTTAGCATTCCTGGATTACTTGGCTCTCAATGTTAATTAGGCTTGCTACATGCTACAGTGTAAATCATCTAGTATTCATGGCTTGGATGAGCAATTAAGAAAGATAAAGAGATCAGTTGTTCTTTGTTTGCATTGTCCGGCTGCAAGGAAATTTCCAGTTCAAGTAAAAAAAAACTCATTTATGCATTTTTGACCTAATCAATTCCAACTTGCTGTACATACGTGGGAAACTTCATTCTGCTTGTAACATCTGTCTCAAATAAGGATGCCAGTTTAACTTTAAGAAAATGGGTGGTGATGGTGATAAGAAAAATTAATGTTAGATTTATCAGCTTCCAGATTGACTTGGACTGTATCAAAATTTTCCAATGAAAAGAACAAACCCTGAGATCTTATTTTTCTGAATTGATGTCATCAAAGAGACTCGGACGCAGCCGTCCTTAGCTTCCTATATATTCCCAAACCTGAGTGTTGTAGAGATACAAGAAATATTCATACTAGAAGGAGAAGAAACAAAAAAAATGGCTAGAGGTTTTGTGGTGACAGGTGGTGAACTTGAAGGGGGTGGGCTATTGGTGTTTATATGCATGCTTATCGTCTCCCTCTCGGTCCTCTCAATGATGGTAATTGTTTGTGCGGATTCAGGCAATCAAGATCAGAAAAAGAAAGACACTGGTGGCGGTTGTGGCGGTGGTGGTGGCGGTGGTGGCGACGGTGGTGGCGACGGTGGTGACGGCTGTTGTGCCTGTGGGGGCGGAAGCGGAGGATGCGGCGGATGTGGTGGCTGTGGAGGCTAGTCTTTGCAAATTCAGTAAACTGATAACGCCTTCTCCAGCAAAACATGATTGTTTCAGTTTGATATCAGTCTACTACATTATTACATATGTACTTATATGAGAGGTTGACTTCTGTCTTGCTCTTGAAATGTCCGTCCTCAAATGCAAGACTTGTCCTCAATCTCCTTCGTCATACATAATCCGAGCTGCCCCAATAAGACTTCTTATATATCTACCTGGTTCAGTTTCGTTCATTTCAATTTTATCATCCCAACGCACCTTTCTATCCAATTAGTAAACCTCTTCCCACTATTTCATATTTATGTTCTTTCAAATTTTATTTTCTGTATTTTGATTGTAGAATCAATCATTTGCTCTCCTTTTGGAACTTGAAAATATTGATGAAGTAAGAAAAAATTATGGGGGAAATAGGAAAATTTTGAAAGGAAAATTTGTATTGCATGTTATGTCAGGTAGAATGACCAATCTTGTACACTTACATTTTAAAACTCTGGTTTAGGTAAATAAATACATATAATTACACATTTTAGTACTTTCTACAAAATTTTTCATCATAAATAAAATAAAATAAAATTTATGAGAAATTCATTTTTTTTCTCAAATTTTTCTTGCCCTCTAACTTTTCTCAACCCACACACAACCTTAATAAATCTAAATAAATACTCCCTCCGTCCTCTAATACATGTCGTTTACGGTTAATTTGAGTAGATTAAGGTGAAGTTAATGCTAGCGGTTGAACAAATTTAATAGGTAGGTGGTTAACAATTTTTTGAAAAAGTTCGTGCAAAAAGTAAAATTGGTAGATGATTATTGGTGAGAAATGTATTCTTTATTGATTATGATAATGAAGTGATTAATGTTTGACATTTTAAGGTAATTGTTGATATTAAATACGCACTGAAAATTGGTAAGTGACAAGTAAAAGTGGACAAAAAAATTCGGTTAAGTGACATGTAAAAGAGGACAGAGAGAGTAATCTCTAATTCAACCCCGTACGACATTGGTTGCCCCTTTCACAAAGAATTCGCACTAAAACTTAGTACACGAGTCCATCCCAAATTCATACAACATTTATTTTCCACCCCATTTTTTCATTAGAAAATTTGAAGAATAAACATGAAACTTGGAGGAAAAAGAAAGTTAGCTTTGGGTTGTCATGGAAAATTTGAAGGAAAGAGATTTGATGTGACATTGAAAGGGATATTTTTGTATCTTATGATTTGTTTACCAAAAAATCCTTCGACAACCAAAAAAACACAAATCGCAATGGCTTCACTGGAAAGTCAATTTTTCAATCTAGTTTACATTTCATTTTCATCCCGTTGATTTGTTCAAGGTTCATACTTATATTTTTGCATCTTAAGATACAAAATCCAGTACCTTTTCTTTCAACCTCTTACGACATTTCATCATTCAAAATATAAAGGCTCAAAGACATGATGATGTAAATGACTTTCATAATTTCGTATGTCACAATATCAGAAATTTGATACAAAATCCTTTGATTTTTCAGAGAAATGATTGTATTATGCGCATCAAGGACCACATGTTCCCGTTTATAAGTTCTCCATTTGGTCATATCCTCTTGGAAATCCATTTGGGTAAAATCAATTCAAGTTGCCCAAGATGCGTCTTCGGCCATTTCTAAAACATGGAAAATTATCTAAATTCTATGAGCACTTCAATCCAGTATTTCAAGATTGTTGGCAGATAAGTATCTTGAACACTTGCTCCTATTTTTTTGAATAGAGAGTAGTTGTGAAAACTCAGAATCAGAAACGTCGAAGGGTCACCGGACTCGAATTGGAAGGTCGATTGATTCTAGATTGAGAAGAAAGCAGTTAAAGAAAAACACAATCATTTTTCATTAAAGCAAAGAGTAGTTATACAATTGAATCTATAGAAAATCGCACCACACATTAGGCTACTTGAAGTACCAACTATATGCACATTGAACCCTCAACAATTAAAAAAAAAAAAAAAAAACCCTCAACAATTACACATCAATTCTTGTACTTCCATTATCCTTCTCCACCTCAAACTCATAGTGTAGAAAATTTAAAACACCGAGTTTTCCACGGAGACGAACCAAAGAACCAGCACCAAGGAGTTTCATAAATAAATCAGCTGGTTGGTCCGTAATCTGGACATGCAAGGGGTCAATGAAAGAGAATGAAACATGTTTCCAAATGAGGTGACAATCTAATTCAAAGTGCTTAGTGCATTTGTATAAAATTGGATTTTGAGCTATATAAACTGTTGCACTATTATAAGTCAAGAGAGCCCAGTAGAACAAGAGACAAGAATATGAAGATCAGCAATGAGCCGAGCTAACTAAACAAGTTCGTAACATACTTGGGTCATAGAACGATATTCTGATTCAACGGAGGACCTCACAACTATGTGATGTTCTTCATGTGTCAGGATATAACAACATCACCGAGTTAAATATAAAACTAGTAATTGATCTACGAGACATAAGACACGAGGCATATTTAGTGTCATAGTAAGCTTTGAGCTCAAAAGAGGAAGAAGCTAGGAAAAAGAGGTCTTGAGTAGGTGTCAGCTTGATATAACGCAAAAGATGATGTGCTGCTTGAAGATAATCCTCAGTTGGTGTGCATAAATTGGCTAAGAATGTGCACATAATAAGCTAAATCAAGTCTGCTAACCACAAGATAGATTAGTCGACCAACCATGCGCCAGTAAACATTGGGATCGGCCTTGAGTGGTGATAGGAAAGGGCCAATTTGTGCTTAGTATCCATGAGCAAAGAAGCTGGTTTAGATCTAATATTCCTTTATCAACTAACAAATCCAAGGCATATTTATGCTGACACAAAAAAGTCATTTGTTGATCGAGCTATTTCAATATCAAGAAAGTATTTAAGGTACCCAACATCTTTCATTTTGAATCTATATATCATCCATAAATGTCTTCACAGCTTCAATGAGATGAATAGAAGTACATGTGATAAGTAAATCATCAACATACACTAGCATGATTAAGATGTCATCTCCTCGAATCAAAGTGAATCTAAAATAATTATTTATACTTTAAGTAAATCCATACTCTAACAAAGCATTAGTGAAATTGGCATTCCACAACCATGATGCTTCTTTAAATCATATAAATTTTTAGTAAGCTTGCACACCTTCTTCTGAGTTCGTTCTAATTAGAAAATTGGCCAGTTTGTAGCATAAGCCAAAGCAATGACCAATCTGACAATGGTCATTTTTACCGCAAGAAATAAAATTCTGTATAATCCCAAGCTTCCTATTGGGTATATCCTTTTGCTACAAGTCGAGTTTTAAGATATTCAACAGAACCATCAGACTTGAAACTAATTTTGTAGACTCATCTTATTCCTATTGTTGTCTTTGTAGATGGAAGATCAGTAATAATCCACGTATTATTGGCTTCGAAAGCTGTTATCTCAGCTTGCATAAGCTTCATTTCACTCTGCATGTTTAGAAGTTGCTACATATGATTGAAGCTCTACAAGGGAAGATATAACTAGAAACTTAAATGAGTATATTGGAGAGAACATTTATAATAGCTAACATACTTGGAAATAAGATGAACCACAGAAGTTTGGACAGTCCCACAAATATAATCATTATGCGAAACTCGTTTCTAGACTATCTAGCAGTCCTCTTGATATTAAAAATAGGTGTTATAGCATCATTAATATCAGGCTGAGTTACAAAGGGGTCCTCGATGACAGTATCATGGTCAGACTCAATAAAAGAAGATGGAAAAGGCCTAGCAATGGAAGGAGGCAGAGGAGAAGAAGGTGCCTTAAAAGGGAATACTGTCTCAAAAAATTTGACATGTCTACTGATGAGATATATGTGAGTTTTCAAACAAAATAATTTGAAACCCTTCTGCCCATGAGGATATCCCATAAAAGCACATGGAGAAGCTCGAGAATCAAATTTATCACCAGGTGAAGAAACCTTGGTAGCAAAACGAAGGCAACCAAATACTTTAAGATAATATAAAACTGCATTTGCCTCAAATAAAACTTCATAAGGTATCTTATAATGAAGGAATTTTGATGGCAGACTGTTCATTAAATGAGCAGCAAATAAAACACTATCTACCCAAATACACTTTGGAGTATTATAATGTATTATTATAGCTCGAACAATCTCTACAAGATGTCTATGTTTTCTTTCAATAATGTTATTTTGCTCTGGAGTGTGTGAGTGACTTCTCTGATGCATGGTCCCTTGAGAACTGAGAAAAGCATTCATTTTGTTGTTGAAAAAATATCTACATTTCTCACTTCTTAAAATTTAACGCTAGTTGTAAACTGTGTGTGCACCATGAAGAAAAACTTTTCAACAAGTTGAGGAACTTCAATTTTGGACTTCATCATATATATATACATGTGTATCTTGAACAGTCATCTACCCAAATTAAAAAATCTTGCACCTAAATTAAAGGCACAGAATATAGACCCAAAACATCTATGTGTAAGAACAAGTGTTATGCCACAAAATTGCTTAAAACAAAACTCAGTTTTGGTTGTCTTGTCAAAGTACAAATAGTGCATTGTAACTTTGTCTGTGTACTATTATTTTTTAAAGCTAATTCAGGCAACAAAAGGAGCAATTTGAACACAGGTGCATGTCCTAATCTATGGTGCCACAACTCTATACTTTGTTTATTATTTAGTAGACTTTTTCGTAGTAGCATCATGTTTGTGCTTGATTACTTGATATAGATTGTTTTTCAGATCACCAGTCTTTGGAATTTTCTTCACACTGGATCCTGAATAACACAACCATTAGCACTAAATAGAACACTACAGTTTGCATCATCAATAAATCTTCTAACAAATAACAAATTAAATTTAAAGTCAGAAATGTATACAACATCCTTTAAAACTATATTATCATCAAGCTTACAGTCCCCTTTATGTGAAACCATAGCATATAATAATAAAAATATTTATAAAGCAGTAGTAGTGGTACATATATGATTATATCAAAATTATAATAAAAAATTTTGAAACATACCCAAAAATTATTTATAAACATTACATGAAGTTCTTTAAGCATTAAAAAGCATTTTGGCTAAAACATTTTTAATGCTCAATTTTAGGAACAAACCCAAAATAGGAACATACCCTATCCTAAGACAGCATATAACAATTTTGATATAATCTCATATGTAGCGCTACACCTTCTTTATGAAATCCTTTTAGCATTAAAAAGCATTTTAGTTAAAACATTATTGTGTAAGATAATTTATTAATTAAACATTATATGAAGTTAGTATATTATATTATTTAGTTTACCAATTTAACATTAAAAATCATTACATAAATTTAGAAAATTTTATTATTTGATTAATCTAGGGTAAGTTTTGTATAGTGTATAATTAATAGTCTTTTAAAAATTTCTTGGTCAAATCAAAAATTAGTTAATTATACAACTGTCCAAAATTAGAATTTTTCTTGAAATTGTAAAATAAGCTAATAATATCTGTCAAATTTAAAAATGTGATAGTACGACTCCCATTTTATAATTTTCTCTAAAGAATATTGATGGGTATTCAGGCGATTCATCTTCCAGTGAACTGTTGTACTATGTCCCCTTTACATATACCTTTACCCAATTCTTTAATACAAGGGAAAAAATCCAAAAGGGGCCCTGAACTATCGCCACTTACCCAATTGCGGTCAGAACTACCACGATTTCCAAAAAGGGTGCGATGAAAAAAAATATAAACTGATTTTCTAAAATAAAATTCATCATTACATTCCAAAACTAATATTATTACAAGACTTAAATTTGTGTGTGAAAATTATATCGTTTGGTTATTAAAATAAATAATATCGTTTTAAGCACATAAAGAAAACGACGTTTTTTGATAACCAAACAACGTAATTTTCATACACAAATTTAAGACTTATAATAATATTAGTTTTGGTAAGTAATGGTGAATTTTATTTTAGAAAATCAGTTCAATTTTGTTTTCATCGCACCCTTTTTGGAAATCGTGGTAGTTCTGACCGCAATTGGGTAAGTGACAGTAGTTCAGGGCCCCTTTTGGGTTTTTCCCCATAATACAATGGGCCGTCATTTTTCTCGAGATCAATCAACTCTAATCTCTCTATCCTATTCTACATCTCACTTAATCAGATTTTTTTATTCACTTTTATTTGTTACTTAACAATATTCAATGTGTATTTAATATCAAAAACTATCATAAAATGTCAAACATTAATCACTTCATTATCATAATAAAAAAATTCATTTCTCACCAGTAATCATCTATCAATTTTATTTTCAGCATGAATTTTTTAAAACAAATATTAACTATCTATTTATTAAATTCGCTAGCATTAATTTCACTTTAATCTACTCAAATTAACCTTAAATGACAAATATTAGAGGACGGGGGAGTATTTATTAGTCGAGATGGATGGCTGCGATGAATGTGCAGTGCACAAAAACTAAGTAAGGGTGCCATGATCGATAAACTTTTTTTAATTAAAAAAAATTAAATACTCACACATCATAATCTATGAAGTTTAAATTAGAAAATTAAAAAATGATATACACTATTTGATGACAACTGGCACTATTTAAGAAGAGTTAAACACCCCATCCCCCAATCGTCTATCTTATGCACTCTGATGGTTGAATGACTCAACTGTTTTTTTCATGTGTGACTGGAGAGTGACATGGGGTTTTCGTCACACACACCTAGTGCACCCTTCTGCACATTCTCTCATCCTATCAAATTTACTTTTATTTTATTTTTGATTTTTTACAATCATTTTATTTAGTTATATAAATTTTTTTAAAAAAATTATATGATAATCGATGATGAAAAAAATAATATTCAATTGAAAATCCATTTTGGCTAAAAGGTTCATCCTGAATTTGAATTAGCTGCTGCTCATTTCAACCAAAATAGAGTAGGCATTCGAGTTGTGGCCGAGAGGTAAGTGGGTTAGGGTTTAGATAAAATATTTTAAAAAAAATGAAAATTTAAAAAAAAATTGTAAAAGTGGCATTTGTGATATTTCGAAGTAGCCAAAAAAACTAATGTCCCTTTGTTTGGTCAACTGTGAGTGGATAGCATCACTGGATATCCATGCTCATGCTGGCTAATCTTATATGCCATCTTAGTTTAGCAGTATTACTTTTTAAGCAGTATTAATTCCCAATAATTGGTATTTCCAAGCTGAATGAGTGTCAGATAAGTGGCCAGGAGTGTTTGAAGAAGCTACACGTGCATCCAAATTGTATTAATTTACACCTAGAAGATTGGTTCAAGAGGTTGTCTGCATTGGATCCAATCTCAGCACCTTGTCACCAAATCACAACATGTTACAAAAATCACAATATGTTAGAGCCACCAATATAAATTAGCCAGCTATCTTCTTATTGTGGATAGGAATTTGTCTGTATGCCATAAAGGTGAGATGCCATTGCCACTGGGGCACTGAGGCTGCTTGTTGGTGCTGGCTTCATATTTTATTTCAGGATTTAGAAACGTAATCCAAGTTGGTAACTATTTTGTATGTGCTCCACTGTGATCTTAGAACCAATGGCTTTTTAATACAAGCAACCCATTGCACCCAGTTTTTAACCGGAGCTTAAGAACAGCACTGGAATCCATTAAGTCAGCATAACCAGGGCGGCTAAGGCCCAATGTAAATGGATCAACTGCACTAGATCCCCAATTTTTTCAAGACTCCCAACTTTTCCTCAGCCCAACCAATATTTAATTTTCATATGTTAAATGCCCAAATCAATAAACCTAATCCAAGTACGGGAGGCGGCAGCAGCAGCACGGCCGAGACCGCAGAGGTGCAGAGCAGCAGAAGCACGCGCAGGAGACAGGACAACTCGAGGTTCAATAGCAGAGGCTCGTTGGGAGAGTCGTATTGATGGTGTTAAAGCAATTAGATTTCAAATTGAGGAGGTAAGAGAAGCTTTGCTTCAAGTTTCTAAAAATAATAACGACTCAAAAATAAAAAGTGAATCAAAATCATTAGCAGAAAATGAACTTAGAGATTTTGAATTCGTAGTTGCTCTAATAATATAGTATGATGTATTAAGTTTGGTTAATGTGGTTAGCAAGAGCCTACAGTCAGTAGATATGCTTATTGATGTTGCCATTGAGAAAATTGAAGGTTTGATTTTTTAAAAAAAAATTATTTTAGAGAGATTGGTTTTTCTAATGCAATTGAAGAAGCTAAAAAATTGCAATTGAATTATATATTGATCCGGTATTTCCTTGTAGGCGTCAATAAGAAGAAAAAATATTTTAGATGAGAATTCTCATGATGAATCATCCGTTGCTACACAGTCTCCTGAAGATGCATTTAGAGTTAATTATTTCTTATATGTATAGTTGATCAAGCAATTGGTTCTCTCCATAAGAGATTTGAGCAATATAAAGCTTACAAAAATATGTTTGAATTTTATTTAGTTCTACAAAGTTAAATGCATTGACTTATATGAGTTTAAAGTCTTCTTATGATTCTTTAGCAACTGTGCTTCAAAATGGTGATTATTGTAGTGATATTGATGCTAATGAGATACATGTTAAGTTGAAATTGCTTACACAACTTTTTTCTGGAAAAGATATGAGAGCCGTTAATATTTTATAATATTCAAAACATATGGATTAATTCCTAACACAATTATTGCTTATAGAATACTATCAACTATTCATGTCACTGTTGCATCTACAGAAAGAAGCTTTTCCAAATTAAAGTTATTAAAGTCTTATTTGTGTTCTTTGATGTCATAAGAGAGACTTGATGGATTGGCGTTGATAGTTATTGAGAATGATCAATTGGAGAAAATTGAGAGTATGAGATCGATTTGATCGAAGACTTTGTTTCAAAAAATACAAGAAGATTATTGTTATTTAAATAATGTTTCTCTATTACTATTTTGTTTTTTTGTTAGAAATGAGTTTGTCTAATTGATGTTATTTATTTTTACCTCTAGACTTGTATTTGTAAGTAAGATAATATCCTTATAACTGTGTAAATACTACATAACAGATTTAGACCTCATTTTAACTTTTGTACAGAACCCCAAAATTTCTGAGCCGGCCCTGAGCATGACATTGTTTGCTGTAGCTTCCTATGAAACTCTTCTTTGGTCAGGGCAGCAGTGGTAGGTTAAGATGAGCCAGTGGTAATCATCCTTATTTATTCTTTGTTTTCATACTACACTTGTGTTGATTCGAGCTTAAACTCAAAACTATTGGTAAACCTAAATCCTACCAAGTATTAAGGACCAAATGCAGTTACAATTTATTATCGTACACTGGTGACAGTCGGGATAGTATTATTAATATCATTGTAATATGTTTGGTTCAAAGTAAGAAAAAATATTAATAATAGATGAAATAAAATATAATTTTCACAACCTGCATTAATAATAACTTCTCAATAATAATATTCATACGGATACGAAATAATACATTCTGCTTCCAAAAAAACTGTCATCTGATTGAGACATGATGATATAATAAAACTTCTCAAAACTTATTTCTACAAATGAAGACTATCTTTTTTGTGTAAGATTGAAACATGTTGATATATTTCTGATAAAAATTTGTACACAAGCAAGAATTCCTCCAAGTCTGTTATCTGATTGTAGATGCCACTGAGTGAGCCCAACATTTGATATACTCCTTCATCATCATCTCATTTTCCATACCCACTTGTCCAATTTTGTGATTTATGATTAAAGCATCCGGCTTCAGAAAAGCTTCCTTCCTCTTCTCCATGACACCCCACGCCTCAGAAAGATAAGGTCGCTGTATATTTACAGCCTCTTGGCTGCTGTATGCACTTCTTTGCAGGCCTGGAACCATGGATATCAAGTCTACATCTCTATGATCTTCCTCGGAGAACACGAACCCCAAATCTTGAAATCCCTTCAGCTCCTCAAACTCAAGGTCAGTCAAGCTCCTGCTGCTTCCCGATCCCCGTGATCTCCTCTTCTTATTCACAGCATTTCTCTTGGTAGCCTTTGCATCTTTGGCGGTGGCAGCAGCTGGTTTATCTAAACCACACAGTTGCTTGCCTGAAAAGATTGTGTGGAGCTTTGGAGTTGTGGGGAGCAAGACTGAGGTTGGGGACTCTGAATCTGATAAGAAGTTTGTGCCGAATGATAATAGTAAATGGTGACTGTGTGACCTGAAGAACTCCAAGGTTCTCGCGCCTTCTACGTGCTCTACTTTCTCAGGCTCTTCTTCTTCCTGATCATAGAAATTCTGTGGCGGTTGTGTAGTGAAGACTTGGTGCTGAAACCAGGCTGAATCGAACAGGTGGAGAACATGTTCTAAAGAAGCAACAACCATAGCCATGATGATGAATATGTGAGAAAAGTGCTCCTTCTTAAATAGGATGAGGATGAGGATGAGAATGGGAGTGGAGTGGAGGGGGGCAAATAAGAGTGAACGTAATATTTGGTCCAGTTTATCATCTGTGCTGTGGGGGCGGGTGCCGTGGACGGTGGTTCAGATTGATTAAATTAAGGTTGCATGATTGAGTATTTTTCTAACTGACAATAATTGAACGTGTTCTTGTCACGTTTTTATTTGATTAATATTCAATGAGGTTGGTTGATGGTAGAATGAGTAGGTAGGTTACATATTCAATGAGTAGGTATGATAACAATCCTTTCACATTGCATATTTATTTATTTGTGCATATTTATTTAATCATAAAATCCAAAAATTATGAAAATTCTATGCTAGAACTAAAACATCCTAACATGTTATAACTCTAAAATCCCCTAAAAATTAAAAGAGAAAACAAAATGTATTTTAGCTACTTAATTTATTTAAGGTGACACCTCATATCTCATTTTTTCATTTATTTATTTGCATTATGTGGTCGATTATTCCTTAGACGGTGTCTAAACATCTTCATCTAGTGTGTAGCCAATTAATTATTCTAAATTTTTTAATTAAAAATATTCATTTTTGAATATGTATTTCTCTAATATTAATTATTAATATGTTATAAATATGTATAACTCCACCTAATTGTCTGATTAATCTTTTCAATATATCTTCGCTTATCAGACCAATCGTACCGACAAATACTTTTACAACATTCATATTAGAATGTCTCTTTCATCGCCTTCACAAAGCATACCTACAAAATGTAACTTTTTTCATGTAAGTCAAAACTAGGAGTGTAAGGGTAAACCGTAAGACCGATGAACCGAATTGAATTAAATCGAACCGATCAGTTCGGTTCGGTTTTTTTAATTATATAGACGGTTTCGATTTTTTGTTTACAAAAAACCGATCAATTCAGTTCGGTTTCTTATTTTTAAATCTAAACCGAACCGAATCGAACCGAACCATACTTAAAACTTATACAGTATTTATAACCGTTCGATTAAATCCAAATAGATCTCAACCATTCAAAAGAAGAAACCCTAAAATCCTCATATTATCTTCTTCCTTTCGCCCACCGACTCAACTTCCCTCACTGTCGCCACTCTATCGAGCACCAAGGTAAAGGTCATCTCCTCCGACCATTTTCATCTTCTTTTTTCCTATTCCTTCGAAATCAGCCATCCTCGGTAGCCACTACCTCCGATCCGCCATCACAAAAGCTTCGTCTCTCCGTTTGTTATAGTCATCACAGTTCAAGCTTTAATCCAACATAAGTCAGGTGTTTTCTTTCTTTGTCACTGCATTTTCCATGTCTTTCTGGTATCTGCCATAGAGCTACGCTACACTACTTTGTCAAATTTTCATTTTAGGTTTTTCAACACAAATCAATTAGCTTTGACGAGTTCCAAGTCAAATTTACATTGAGGAAATCAGAAAAAAGAGGGTAAAGTGGCCTGGCCCTCATAACATCATCTAGGTAATCTCTTTTGTATATTCTTCATGCTCCTGTGTGCTGTCACAGTTTCTTCTTTCTCTCAACATCATCCAAATAGTAGTCTCTTTTATACCTGTGTCCTTGAAACTTATAACATATATGATGGTAAGCTTCTCATAAAAACAGCTGATGTTGGTCTGGTAGGATGTTCTTGTTGTCTAGTTGTTTATCTCAATTTTATTATAAAATCGATGTTCTCTTCTGTTTTATGTTTTCTTATAGAAATTTTCATGCTTAAGATAAATGATAATGGTGAAAGAATTGAGAGATTATTGTGTTTTATTTATTAGGAGTATAAACATGGTTTCACTAAGAATGTACCATCACATATATAGTGAATATACATGTACAAGTTTGTGATGCTTGTATTCTTATAATAACTATATATAATCATTCCCCATGTATATAATATAGTTAAATTAGTATAAAAGTTGGTTTCTTTGTGTTGTTGGTCAATGATGTTGGTTTGGATATATGTATGCATATACTATTGGCTGCTGCCGATTGTTGTGGGTTGCTGCTGGTGGCCACAGTTGCTGACCCCAGATGTTTGATGTTGCTTGTTATGTTAAAGCTAACACTTTTTAGGTGTGAAGATCTTTTAAAAAGAAAGGGCGCATGAAGATGTTTAAAGAAAGGCAATTGTAGCTCATCTTTTTAGTTTCCTACAACTCATCATTTCAGTTTCTTACTTCAGCTCACCATTTCATTTTTTTGGGATTACTTCATTAAGATATAATCTTACAATTTTCAAGTTAATCTTATTGGTTCTTTCTTGCTACTGGTTTCTTGCTACTACTTTCTTGTTATTGGATGTTAGTTTCTAACTTAACAAATTGATTTTTTATATTTAGGGAGGCTGAAGATACCTTTTGGAGAAAAACATTTTTGTGTGATAAGGAAGAAAAGTTATTGGTGAAAGACAATCAAGTTTGAAAAAAAAAGAAGACATTGATTCTTGTGAAGACTACATTATGTTTGATGTGTTTTTTCTATCAAATTATGTAATGTAATATTGTCAATAGAGTACTTGATCATATCATTTTATTATTTTTATTGTTTTATTCTCAAATTCTTTGTTATTTGATTGTATGTTTAACATTAGCACTTGCTTTTACAGGTTAATTAAATTAGGCATTAAAACTTTTTTTATGACCGAACCGAACCGAAATCAAACCGAACCGGCCGGTTTGATTCAGCTCAGTTTTTGAACTATTTGGTTCAGTTCGGTTCAGAAATATCTGAACCGATGAATACTGGTTCGGTTCAATTTTTTAAGTAAAATCGAACCGAATTGAATTGTTACACCCCTAGTCAAAACAACTCCATGCCAGAGATTTAGGCATGTCAAATAATTCTGTGTGCCATGGAGATTCAAATTATGATTGTTGAGATATTTATGTGCTACATCTCAGTCAGCAATTTACTAGTGCCCTATAAAACTTAGTGATGTCATAAAATTTTTTATTTAGTATTTTTTATTGATAGTTTTTTGTATGGATATCATTGCATTGATCATACTGTTGAAGTTTTAAATCTAAACTAGAGAAATCACAAAAAAATAACATAAATAAAACTGTGAAAAATCTCGTGTTACTTAATTTTGTATTATAATATGTACTCCTTCTGACATCTTTTACTTGTAACTCAATCGAGTTTTTTTGTCCACTTTGACTTGTCACTTAACAATTTTCAATGCGTATTTAATATCAACAATTATTTTAAAATATCAAACATTAATCATATTGCATTATCATAATCAATAAAGAATTCATTCTTCATCAACAATTATCTACCAATTTTCTTTTTGTACGATTTTTTTAAAAAAAATATTAACCACATACTTATTAAATTTCTTCATCCGCTTGCATTAACTTCACTGTAATCTACTCAAATTAACCTTAAATGATATGTATACGAGGACGGGGGAGTAATAATTATCATTTAAGTAAAATTGAGTTTGAAAGAGAATTGAGTGTGAAACGTATGAAATTATTAAATCAATAATTGGTAAAACAATTAAAGGTGGTGAGTAGTAGAGGTGTCAATGGGTCCGGTCTAGACACATTTGAAATGATCCAGACCCAAATTCAGACTCAATAATTTAATAAATATTGGATCAAAATCTAGATCCATTATTTGGATCCATTAAACCCAAAATAAATGTTTAATACTAAATTGTTAAATAAATTAAATAAATAAATATCAGTTTATGAAAATAATAAATTATGAAAAAATATATGTTTATATTTAAATTTATTTTAAAATGAAATTATTTTTTCAAACTAATTAAATAAAAAATAATTTTTAAAAAAAATGAATTATTTAATTTAATTTTTTTAAAATATTTTAAATTTTTGTTTCAGAATTTTTTTTTACTTTTTTAAAAAATATTCTTTTATTTATTTTTTAGTTTTATAAAAATTTATTATATTTCAAATCTAAATAAACTAATTATCAAAAAGAACCTAAAGAGATCTATTATAAAGATTCAAATGGGTAAAACCTAATGAACCCAAATGAGTAGACTCAAAGGGTTCAAGATTTAAAGGGATCTAAGTGGATAGACCTTAACGGATTCAAAGTCCCAAATAAATAGACTCAAACCTTAAAAAAAATGGATCTAGATAGATTTGGATACGGGTCTACCTACCCAATTGACAGTCATATTGAAGATGAAAAAATTTGCTGTAAAGATGCTCATTAATACAGCGGGTTGGAGATTGCATGAGGTGGTATAAGAAGATTGATCCGAATTAGATGAGAATTATCAAACAAAATCCAAACAATTAATATATTAGTTTTGATAGACAGGTGTGACAAATCCAAACCATTTAAAACATTGAATGCAAAGGATAAGATGGGGTTCCGTTAGATCGTATTATGTCTGAGGGGATTAAGAGCATGGGCAGAATTAGAAATCTTATTTGGGGTTAAAAAAAAATTTAAGCTGGATGAGCTATAGAAATAAAAAAATATAATATTTTTTAAACTTAATTGGGGGTATAAAATTTTTGTCTAGGGTAAAAATAAATTTATATATATAAAAAATAAATTTGCATGTAGAATTTAGGTTTGTTCAAGAAAATCATAGTTCTTAACAGCTATATTTAATCTAAGATCAAAATGGATATTGAACATAAAAGGAAGTAAAAAAAAGAAATCATTTATAGAATTAGGCCAATTTTGGAAAAAAAAATTACTGGAATGTGAAAGCTAGAGGAACGAATTAAGATGAATGAGTAAGGGAAGTGGAACCCCTAAAAAGGTCTTGAATTCGATTTTTCTTTTTTTTTGGGAGCATAAGAAACAGAAATTTGTGGAGGAGCAGGAAAATTGGCCAGCAGGTAGAATTTTCGTTGAAATATGATATGAAAGGAATGTGTCCTCAAACACTTAATAAAAATAATTAATATAAGCTTTTTAATTAATTAGAAAAAACATTTCTCCCTAATTTTGTTTTTCATTCCTTTCGACAACATTTTTCAAAAGCTAACATAAAAGAAGAGTCTTTGATCTTATCTGGAAGATAATCAATGTCAATAATTGACTGTGTGTTAGTTTGTCTAGAGCACAAATTATAACTATGTGATGCGAAACAAATGTGCGAAGCATCATTAGATGGTTGAAATAGTTAGGAGAAATGCCATGTCTTCAATACAAAC
This sequence comes from Kalanchoe fedtschenkoi, assembly GCA_002312845.1. Classification (NCBI taxonomy): domain Eukaryota; kingdom Viridiplantae; phylum Streptophyta; class Magnoliopsida; order Saxifragales; family Crassulaceae; genus Kalanchoe; species Kalanchoe fedtschenkoi. Next base: position 685,944 of record NQLW01000019.1, read on the forward strand.
ATTTTTTTTAAAAATGGCACTTCATTAGTTAACCCTACTTCTAAAATTTAAGAAATTAAATGGGAAAGATGAATATGGTATATAAGTTATGTATATGAGCGAAATCAAAATGACACTAGTTTGAGTTGTAGTTAGGGATTTTTTTTAGTATTTTAAGATTTCTAGAGTTTTTGAGTTTTTATTTTTATTTTTGTGTGTTTTAGAATTATGAAACGACATCGTTTTTGAGAAGTTTTAAAAACATGTTAAAAACAATATTAATATGAAATTTTTGAAATCCAAAAATCTTAAAAACACTAAAACACCGAAAATTCTAAAACTCAAAAATCCTACTTCTGAAAACTTATCTAAAACATTGTAGACTAATTTTTCATTGTCTTCCAACCCTATTTCTCAAAATCAGAACATAAGATAAGAAGGGTATATGGTTGATCTATTCTAGAATATAATTGATGTCAATAATTGACTAGAATTTGTTTGATTTAGAACCCGAATTATACATAATAACTATGTGATGCCAAACAGGTGTGCGAGAATCATCATTCGATGGTTGAAATACTTGGAAAAAAATGTCGGGTCCTCAATTCAAACGTTGTCAAAAATGGCACTTCATTCATTAACCCTCCCTTTGATCGAAGTTTGTAAAATGTGATAGAAAAAAATGTGATGAAGAACTGATTGGAAAACGATTTTTAAGAAAAATAATAAATTGGGAGAAAATTTTACACCGCATATTACATATTGTGTTATTTTCATCTTCCAAAATAAATCCAACACAAAATTTCATTTACCTCAAAAAATATTTCCACTCATCAAATTTTATAAAAAACAAACGAAGAGTAAATTGGACTCTATTAAGAGGTGATCTCTTATTATATTAAGCATTCAGGAACCGAGTACTTTTTCTTTTTCTCTTAATAAATGTTTAGAAAGTCTGAATGATTTCTTATCAATTTTATATCTGAATCATTCAGAGGATATATATACGATTATTATAATTATATCTTTATTTTTTCATATCTTTCTGAAATCAACTCTGTCTGAATTGTACTTCAATCAGAATTACATCAATGTCGACCACAACTAGTTTCTTCAATCAAAATATCAAACATCATAAATAAATAATATTTTTATAACATGAATATAAATTTTATTTTTATGTTGTAAAATTATAATCATAATTTAATTTTATATTAATAAATCATTTTATATTAAAATACTAAAAAAAATAAATTATCAAATAAAAATAAATCATTCAGCAATCAGATTGGTTTGACTAGTGACCTAATCGTACAGATTCTCATACAATTCATCAGTTTTTAATTTTACAAAATCACATCTCTGTAAGATTTTGGTACATGTCAGTGTTTGTGTATAGGATAAAATTGTAGCGAGAGTTTTTATTTTCATCTGACTGCAGATGCGACCGATTGAGCCCACAACTTGATTTGCTCCTTCGCCAGCAACTCATTATTCTCAGCACCCATTTCCCGATCAATGAGCAACCTCTGCTTCCAAATACCTTCCTCCTTCTTCTTCTTATTCTTCTCCATGACGTGTCGTCTCTCAGCTTGGACAGCATCGTCATTCAATAACCTCTCATCTGCGCCTTGTGCGTTGTTCCTGGGCAGTCGCCGGAGCCCTGGAAGGATGGACACTAAGTTTGGGTCCTTCTGATCTTCCTCGGTAAACACAAACCCCAAATCCATAAACCCCTTCAACTCCTCATCCTCAAGCTGCTCTCTCACACTCTTGCTGTCTCTCCAATTACACTCGCCATGACTGCGGATTACGTGCTGCTCCCTGCCGGGGGATAAGATTGTTTGGAGGTTCCGGGTAGGGAGCACCGAGGTCGGGGACGACGACTCCGAATCTGATGAGAAGCTTAGGAGAAGATGTTCCAACGAAGCGCCCATCGGTTAAAAGTGAGTGTTCAAGTTTGACGTTGGAGATGGAAGGAGGAGTATTTTGTTTGGTTGGTGTTATATACGTATAAGCTGCGCGCAGTCGTATGAATGAATTGGTGGCCCTCAAATAATTGTTTATGATTAAGTAATTTTATAATGAAACGCGTTCGTGTTGTGGCCTTGTGGGTCGCGTTAATCATGTGCTTGTATTGTTTCCATTTAAAATATACGATTCAGATTTTAATGAGTAGGATGGGGTGTGAGATACACGTGCGTTTCTTTCAAAAAAAAAAATTGTGGGAAAAAGAAAAATTTGATGAGGAATAAATTCTTCATCAAATTTATACTAATTTTTTGTTCAATTAGAGGTGGAAAATTTAGAGAAAAGCACTGAAATATTTTTTATTTTATTAAAATTTTCTGTTTAATTTTCATATAATTTTTCAACTAATTTTTTCTTTCTTAATTTTTTTAACTAAATATAAGATTTCTTCCCAATTTCCTTCAAAATTTTTTTCACCAAATTTTTTTTGAACCAAAAACACCCTAAAAGTGACAATAATAAAGTAGAGATTAAAATGTTTCACATTGATGACCTTTTCAGGAGTAGCTAGACTAGAATGAACATTGAAGTCGAGCGCGGCACAGCGTTCACATCGCCCATTCACAGTTGAGCTTGGAGAATGCGTGCGCTGTAGAATGCTTACTCTTACTTTTCACACGTCCTGCATAAAGAAATTCAGTCAAAACAAAAATGTGTACAAGTGTGTATAAATCTCCAATCACTTCATTTGGAAACACCAATGGTAAGTCAATTAGGGAAGAGTATCGGTTGGTTAATCGAACTGAATAGTTGTTCGGTTAACCAAACCGAATTAACTGAATTTTAAAAGTCTCGACTGATAACCGAACTGTATTATATGTTTAACCGATAATTCGATTTATTCGGTTATCGGTTAAACATCCAATTAACCAAAATTAATTAAATAAATATATTATATAAAATCAATATATTTATATGTAACAAAAATTTACTTAATAAATTTATATTTTGGGGTTAATTCGGTTAACCGAACTAAAAAATTTTTCTTCTATTAAATGAACTGAAATAACCAATTTTTTTTTTCATTTTTGACCAAATTAACTGAACCGAATTAATTCGATTAAGTTGTATCGGTTCGGTGAATCGATTTTCACCGAACAACGCTTTCCCCTAAAGTTAGCCATATTTGCCACACACAAAAAAATAAAAAATACAGAAGTATGCGGTTCCAGAAATTTTGATATGGGGTGTGAAAAAAATTTGGTTCTAGGCTTGCGTTGCAGATCTTTGGTCAGTGATGACACATGATAGAGATAGGTAAAGTCAACTTAACTCTTGACTGAATTGGATAATGATGTTTGAGCTTTGAGTGCAACGTCGCAGAGGTTAGATTTTTTTATGTTTTTAATATAATTTTCATAGTTTGATGAATTACGAGCTAGATTAGACTATATTAAGATGTTTTTGTTTGAATCTCAATTATAAAATTGAAAATTATATTTGATTTAGGGGTGTGAAATTAAAATTTAAACTCAATTATAAATCATCATAATGAGCAAACTTTCAACAATCATATAAATGAACTACTAAGACAAAGTATTCCAGGTAAATAACAAGCAATTTGCATAAAAAAATTGTGTTTCTGAAGCTTTCAGTAAACTTATACGAACAGTTTGTATAAGAAAACTTTTAACAAGCAAATTTCAGTAAACTCTTAACATAACCGGTACAGTAGGAACAAACTTTCAGCAAGCAAATTTTTGTAAAATAAGACGAACAAAGACTATAAGCACTTTGTCTGAAAGGACTGTGTTTCTAAATCTAAATAATTACTACTAAAATAAAAATTGACAAATAAGTACCAATGGACATAATAAATAAGATTGCAAGAAAATGAGATACATGACAGCAACTGCTCCAATCAAATCTAATTTTATCAAATGACAGCAAAATTCATTTTTATGCATATATCGGCAACTGCAACAATATAACAAATGTATGACAAAGGCAAAGGATGTTGCATCGATATGGCGGCAACTTATCTATGATGAACTATGTTCCGACATTCCACTTTATGAGAAGAACATAAATAGTTACATTCATCTGTAACGCATGAGCATACACGTGTGTATAAAATTGTACTGAACAAAATTTCTTGTAACCGCGATGACTTATTTTTCATTTATGAATATGTCGGTATAGGAAATACCTTCATTTAGGAAACATTTGAATTGTTTCAAATGAGGATTCTACTTATAAAAATTAATAATGAACCAATCCGTCAGATTTAATACTCAAGGCATCACCTGCAATATGAGATGGAGCTCTTATGGTATAGAAGTAGAAGTATCTTTTTGAAGGATTGACTGATACATTCTAATTTCCTCACATCTCAAACTTAAGAAGTATGGATGAACTCTCTGAGGGAAAAAGTTGTGTTTCTCGGAGCCGATTTTTGACAATTTTTTCCATTTGTAGAATGAAGTGGGATAAAAGGGAACAATTACAGTGATTCACCGACGAAGATCTTTCATTTAAAGACTACAGATAAGACATCATATCCGTTTCCGTTAACTCATCTTATTTGTTGAATTATTGTAAGATAATGACATCGTTAAACAATATGAGACTTCAAACAGGAGTGTCTACATCAGGGTCTTCTATGTGAAGAAAATTTTCATACTAGATGGTGGAAATATGAGATTCCAAATGATTTTCGCATCTAATCTATTGTTAAGCCTCTTGCATCAATATATCACACTACTTATCTCGCACTATTTGAAAACATGCACCCTGCGAAGTTCTTTAAGATAAATTCATTTTTGCTCTCATTATTAATCTTGGGGATGAAGTCAATAAATACATTCTTTCATTAATACCAGATGTGAAAAATTTACACTATTCGGATAGTATATGCAAAGCAGAAGCAGACACAAATAACATCGATGATCATTCACAGGTTTTCTCAACAAAATCAAATGCTCTTATCTACCTATTAATATGTTAGCTCCCAAAATTAGTGCATCGATTGTGCTGCTTAAAAATATTGATCAATCCTCCCAATTTTGCAATAAATCATGGTTTATAGTGACGCAATTGAAAATCGTTTTATTCAAACAAAGATTATCTCTGAATTTAAAATTCAAAAAAATTATTTATCCGAATAGTTCTTACACAATTTGATTTCAAGCTTCCATTCAAGTTCAAAAGAATACAACTTCCTGCAATTCTCTCTTTCACGATCAAGCTTCCATCCAACGATTTTGTTTCCATTAATCACAATCTGCAAAGGAGACTTCAGCAATAAAGGCATAGAAAATTAGGTTACCCTCTCAAAGCAGATTCCCCAAAGACACTAAAACTAAATACAATTTGTATGAGGAACTTCGGAAAAGTTTCTTCAAGACAACAACCCATCCTATGTTATATTTTCATCTCAAGGAGTCAAGCAATATACATGACACAATTATATGGTTGAGTGTATATTACAGCAATGAGGAACTATGGCAAGTTATACAGCCACTGGTGAGGGTAAGGAGGGGGCAACACGGTTTTCAGCTGGTATTTCTGTGAACTCCGACAGGAGTGCACGAAACTCATCCCCTGTCATTGTCTCTTTCTCGATCAGAACCTCCACGATTTTGTCAATTGCTTCGCGATTGTTCCTAATGTGAGATAGAGCAATTTCATAGGCACTGTCTGAGAGTCGTTTGACGGCATTATCAATGTCTTCTGCAAGCTTTTCCGACATTGAGTTCCTAGCCATCATTCTCATGATCACATCACCACTCTGAGCTGCCCCATCCATCAGTGACCACGGACCAATATCAGACATGCCAAATGTGATAACCATCTGCATGATTGATCAAATAGTTAATACGAAACAATAAAAAAAGACCAGCCAACTCGGGTAGTTTTGCAGATCCCCGAGTATAAAGCTAGGGAATGCGAAACATTATGCGAGAAAAATGTCTGCAGACTATTGTACCTGTCTGGCCAAGCCAGTGATCTGCTGTAAATCACCTGCCGCACCAGTTGTCACCTCCGGCTCACCAAATATGATTTCTTCAGCAGCCCTGCCGCCAAGTCCACCAACAATTCTTGCGAATAGCTGTTGCTTAGATATCAGAGTAGGGTCATCTGAAGGGATAAACCAGGTTAAACCTCTGGCCTGACCCCGTGGGACTAAAGTAACCTTTTGGACAGCATCATGACCTGGGGTTAGGGTGCTGCAAATTAGACAGTAATGTGCATTAGAAAGGATATAGTGTTTCAATAGTGAAGAGACAGGATAAAGCACATCATGTTTCCTATAGCCATCGCCAGATGATGAAAGAAGATAGACATTCAACTATGCAAAATTCGAACAGAACAAATGTGTTGTTACACATCTGATCCATCCCGGATAAAACTGTAGTGATAAAATATTTGAATATCTCAATCTAAAATCAATAACCACGTTGGAGTAGGTCAAAACTGCACGGCCAGATACCTTTTCCAGTAACTAGCCTATGCCTTCATGGCTTTTAAATGAGAAACAATTCAGGCACCATGATGGTTATAAAGCATATCTGGAGAGAGTAATGTGTTTCAAGTAGCAATCAAGTAATACCTTTGCTGGTATCTATGACTACCACAATTGAAGTTTGAGTTCTGCATAAGCTTACCCACAAATGGCGTGTCCCACTTCATGATACGCCACCAAACTTTTACTCTTTCCATCTGTCATAACTGTTCCTTCCATACCAGCTACAATTCTGTCAATAGAATCATCAATCTCTTTGGAAGAAATGGCTGACTTCCCACGACGACCAGCTAATATAGCTGCCTCATTCAGTAGGTTAGCAAGATCTGCTCCACTAAAGCCTGGTGTTCTCATTGCAACCACATCTAGAGATACATCAGGATCAAACTTCTTATTGCTACCGTGAACTTTCAGGATATCTGTTCTTCCTTTAACATCTGGCACGTCAACAGATACCTGCAGTCAATTTTAAAATGTTAGCATTTTCATGTATCAGAATAGCAACGATGGTACAAATTATTCCTACCTGTCTGTCAAACCGCCCGGGCCTTAGTAAAGCTGAATCAAGGATATCAGCCCGATTAGTTGCTGCAATCACAATGATGCCAGTATTCCCCTCAAACCCATCCATTTCCGTCAAAAGCTGGTTCAGGGTTTGTTCTCTTTCATCATTACCCCCTCCAATTCCTGTACCTCTTTGGCGTCCAACAGCATCAATTTCATCCACAAATACAATGCAAGGGGCATTTTCTTTAGCCTTTTTAAAAAGATCACGAACTCGAGAGGCACCAACACCAACAAACATCTCAACGAACTCTGAACCGGAGATGGAGAAAAACGGTACACCAGCTTCACCAGCAATAGCCTTGGCAAGCAAGGTTTTTCCAGTTCCTGGAGGACCAACAAGAAGAACTCCTTTAGGAATTCGAGCTCCAACTGCAGTGAACCTTTCAGGCTTCTTCAGAAATTCCACAACCTCCATGAAATCCTGCTTCGCTTCGTCCACTCCGGCAACATCCGCAAATGTCACACCAGTGTTGGGTTCCATTTGGAACTTGGCTTTGGACTGCCCAAATGCAAGCGGGGATCCAGGTCCACCTGGGCCACCCATCCCCCCAGCTGACCGCCTTGAGAGAAGAAACAGCCCACCAATTAGGACTAGAGGGAATGCCAGATTTCCAATTAAGTTGAATAGTAGGGAACCTGAGTCCTCTTCGGCATTGTGTGCCGCAAAGTCAATGCTCTTTTCCCGAAATTTTTGAAGAAGTTCTTGGCTAAGTCCAGGGAGCTGGACACGAACTCTCTGCACCCTGTTTCCTAATTCAGGAGACACTGCCTCAACAATGGCTATTGTGCCATTTTCATATAAATCAACCTTTTTAACTCGGTCCTTATCCAAATATTCCAGAAACCTGGAATATGACATCCTGGATGAAGACACTCCCTGCTCATCAGCATTAGCCTTGCCACCAGCCAGCAGAGTCGATAAACCCAGTCCAGCATTTCCAATCAGCGATTTCAGGAAGTATCTTCTGCCTTCAGCCACTTTAGTGTGGAAAGACGCTTTAACAGAGCTTACTCGTGATGCCTTGACAAATGTGGGAAGGCTTAAGGATGGGCAGATACGATATCCATTACTTTGTTTGCAAAAGTGAGCCTGACGGCTACGAGTCGATAAACCGTTACCAATAAGGCATGCTGATGATGATGCCATATAAGTATGTGCACTGCAACAGCAAATGAAAGTAAAGATGAAGTCACTCCATCTATGTTTGCCCGGTACAAGAAAAATCATTCCTCAGCGTTCAGTAAAATTCTCGTCTCTGCTATGTGCATCTGTGATATGTGTGGTAGTCTCTACTCTCTAGTCTCTAGTGTGCAATTACTAAGGGTGTGTTTGGTTTACAAAAAGTTTGGTGGAAAGGAAATTTTAGAGAAAGTGGATTGGAATCCATTCTATTTTTCCGGTTAGATGTGAAAAATGATGAGAAAATGCTAAAACATTTCTTATTTTAAACAAAATTTTCTTCTTATTACCCATCTAATTTTTCTACAAATTTATCTTTTCATTTCTCACAAATTTTCATACTTATTTTCCACCATATTTTCACCAAACCAAACACAGCCTAACAGTATCAGTATAGAAAATTGCAGTAAAATCCGTAGAAGCTCAATCAGAGACTGTAATGTACATTAAAATTAAAGCTTTAGAAAAAAAACTAGCAAGGGTTTCTGAAATAAATGGAGGCGATGGTAACATCCAAGTATCAAGTAACTCCATCCAGAGGAAATGGAGAAGTCTGACCTTAAAGGAACAGTGTAGACTGTAGACTTTAATTTTCTTTTTAAAAAAAAGAAAACGAAAAGAAGGGAGCTTAAAGAATGGATGGAAGTAGCATTACCTTGGAAATTTTGGGCGTGGGAATTGGCAGAGTGAGATAGGATGAGAGGCAAGACGAAGCGGAATGAGGATGAACAGAAATAAAAGTATGTTGTGGTGGATATGATAAGAGAAGACGAGGAGGACGAATAGATAGATTTGGGTGTTGGGGATGTGGTTTGAGGTATGCCTACGTGTTCTCGCCTTCTCCCTATTCACTTTCGACGGAACTTTTTACAGTGAGTCGCCTTGAAATCGCCCACAACTTTTTTACATGATGTTTACAAAAATTATTAACAGGTTACATGATACTTTTAGTTATTTAAAATTTTTAATTAAAAAATATTCAGTTATGAATGTATATTTTTTTTAATATTAGTTATTAAATATATTATTAATATATATAATTTCTCGTGTCCATCCGGTTAGTTATTCCGATTAATTTCCGTCTAGCCGACTGGTCGTTAAGGATAGATTCACTGCCTAATACCGTCTCACGCTTTTGGAACATTATTTTTAGCACAACTTATTAGTTGTAATTTTTATTTAGGAAATTAGTTTTTATTAAAAATGTAATTCTTGCCCTTTTAATATCGATCAATTCCCACTACAAGTTAATGACTCATGGGTTAGGTGTTTTCGCTCGAAACGACGTCATTTTATTTCATTTTCATTAAAATACTCAATTCTTTTTTAAATTTGATGAATATAGAAGCTCATCTGATGAACATAACAGCTCATCTAATGAACATAACAGCTCATCTGATTAAATAGCAGCTCATCTGATAACATAACAGCTCATCTGATGAACATAACAGCTTATCTGATGAACATAGCAGCTCATCTGATAAATATAGCAGCTCATCTGATGAACATAACAGCTCATCTGTTGGCTGCCAACAAATAAAAAGAAACTTCTGAAAGTAGATGTATCGATGCCACTCACAAATACCTTTTAAGTTGTAGATGAATATGTAGTGGGGTAGGTTGAAAAGAATGAGATACAAGCCGGAACCACATTGGCCAAAGGCAAATTGAATAACGCTTAACGACAAGACTGTGCTAGGTGCTAGCCTAAAGCTAAAAGAGTCTACTTGAGACGCGAACCTATACACAAATATAGTCACAGAGTAGACAACAACCTATCACAAATAATGAATACACCTAAAACTTCTGCAATTGTTTTTTTGTTTTTAGGCACTGAGTTTTTTTCACTTTCACTTACTCGGTTTCTTTTTTTTTTGTTCAGCGATTTTTTTCACTGACTCTATTTTTTTTGCAGAAGTTCAAAAGTAACTTTGTTTAAATGAATTAACAATAGACAGTAGTTTACTACAAAAATTCAAGATCTGTAACTGTAAACAAGGAAAATAAAATTTTCTAACTTGCTAAGAACTCGAAACTCTAAACGACCAGAAACCTAGACCGGCAACTAGACACGACAGTGTAGCAAAAATTTAACAAGCCAAGACCAACGAAAAAATAATAATAAAAAAGCTCAAAGTGTATGTAGACTTAGGGTTTAGTAGAAAAGAAATTTAGAAATCTGGAATCTGGAATTCAAGAATGAATTTTTTTCCTGGGTTTTTGGGTAGTAGATAGGAGGGGAGAAAAACGAAGAAAAATTTAGAAATATGGAATTTGGAATTTAAGAACGAATTTTATTTTGTTTTTCTAGATTTTTCTTGGACAATAGGTAGGAAGGGGAAAAAGAAATGATGAAAAATTAGAAAGCTCTCACTGAGAAATTTGGCTCTGATTACCAATTGATAGAAATTTATGTGGTCCCGATCTTTCGATATGATATAGTTTCGATTTGGGTGGAGGAGACGTTGGTGATCTGACTACAACTGTCTCAGACGTTGCGCCTTAGCAATCGTTATACCTATTCCAGAAGTGCAATTGATCTTGCAGCGAAAACAAGATGAATAAACAACTGAAATTGTAAATATGAATGAAGTATAAATTTGAAATAAAATAAAAATTGGGATTCTAAAGACAAGTAGAAATGTGATCTAGTCGACATGCGCGAATACAGAAAAAATAAGCATCAGCTAACTTTAATATAAATAAAATCCAGCTGAGAAAGATGTCTGCGCCTATCTATTTATAAGGAATGAAGCTAAGACTTCTCCTAAACTAATTAAGATTTCTATCACTCACAAGATTTGGACTGATATTAAAAAAACTCAAGCCCACATTCCAAATCCTGTAATTAGTCTAAGTTAAACACAAAGCTCAAATCGTGTTATTACTTTAACTTAAGCCCAAATGCTTCTCTGATTTGTACTGAAAAACCACGAAAGTTGTTTTGTCCGTTCACACAACGCAGATGAAATTTTGACACGTGACTAGATCTATTTGAAAGATGATATTGAGATCTTTCCAACCACTATTTTGAGCCTTCACCAACGTTTGGAATAGAGAGTTATGATAGTCCGAAATTTGATGCAACCTGTAAGAGTCACATGCAAGAACTTCTGCTGCGTGTTCCTCCCTAGCACATATTAGTAAAACATGCTTACTATCGAGCGCACCCACCACTGATTGAAGACTTAACGGCCAATGAACACGAATGAAATCTCTTACCTCCTCGATTCGAGGCCTCTCTGGGGAGAATTTAAGAACTACTGCATGTTCGCTCCATCGACTTACATGCAGACCGGATTTCCGCCTCCGAGAAAACAACCAAAGACACGCCATCTTTAAATTGAATTCTCCGAAGAGCCAACGGAATATCAGCGAAGAGACGCTTCAGAACCCTAGTTGCCGCAGGCACCTCAGCATCGGAATGGGCAGCCTTAGGAGCCTCTGGAATCGGATGCTGGCCCTCGGGATACATCCTAACGTGACGAGACACCGGCTCCTATTCACTCGAACTTCTCACGACACCGCGACTTACGTCCTGCGAAAACGCATCCCTACCATCGGCCGGACCCGATTGACGTCCTTATAGAATTATCTGTCGAAGTCGTGCATATACTTTACCATATAACACATTTATTAGATAAGAGGGTACGCAATACATTCTACATTCGGGAATTTCCCTCCTGGTTTACATGCAATACAAGTTACAAGTAGAAGAAGATTTCACTTCAACATTGTTTCTGGTGTTAAGCAAATTCATTCATGTTCTCTTCTCTAAAGTCAGACCAATGTGATCTGTCCCAATCCCTTTACCTCTACAAATAGCGGCCCCGCTCAAAGCCTCCGTCCATTGCCCTGACGATGGACATAAGCTCATCTGTAAAGACATGATTAATGTCTGAGATTGGGGATGGTGCAACTTCATTGTCTCCAACAAATGGCTGCCTACTTCTTTGCTGCCTCCTCTCGTAGAAGACGAATCGACACACAGGGCACTGACCGTTGCTCCTCACCCACGGGACAATACATTCGTCGTGGAACATATGACTGCAAGGAGTCACTGTTACTTCTTCTCTTGGTTCAAACTCTTCCAAGCATATCGCACATTTATCCCCATTGCTGCCTCTGTCATTTTCATACTCACTTGTCACTGGTCTGCCCTGGTAGTACTGGCCGACTCTTGAAACCATCCGAGCGGTCTGCGTGTACATGTAGCTTGGCTTGTATGTTTCTCTTCTCAACTTCTGCAATGACTGCTTTTGCTCTTCCCTTGACAGCTTGGAGTCCTCTGGGTAGCTTTGTGCATTCTGGCGAATGAACGGCACAGGTCTAGAAGATGGCATAGGCAAGATATGCTGCAGTTGGAGTTCGAAGCTAAAACAACAATTGCCGATTAGCACATAGGATAGGATGGTAAAAGCAAGCAAGAAATTGTAGCTGCTACAACCACAAGAGGAGTGATTCTTCCATTCTCGGCGAAGAGTTGAATTCCTAGTCTATGTTGCCAGAATGCAGAACCTTAACAAATGAACTTTTGGTAGATGTTTAAGTCACAAATTACCTTGTTCCAACAGAAGGCACTAGCAGCATGGCTGGTGACCACCATGGACTATTTGCTGCTCCATTGAAATCCTGGTCAACACATCACTTATGTATGGAGGTCCACTGAAATCCTGGTAAATTCAGTACTAAACTTACTGTTAGAGCCTCAAACACATGGGACTGCGGAGTTGCAGGAAGTGCTCCAACGGGTAACAGGGCGCCGTGAAGTCTTCTGCCTTGCATGTTCGGGCGTCGCCCGCTGAATTGCCGTCTCAGATTGCTGCTGTCACTACTCATCACTACCTCAGGCAACCTCCGGCCTCCAGGGATAAATATTTGCTCTACCAAGACTTGGAACGTTAAAGTCCCAGCTTCCGCCTTTTGAGGCCACTCAGACCAGGAATATATGCTTGATTGCAGACGCTGCCATGTTATGCTTTTAGCCTTTGGGACAACTGAAGATGTGAAAAAGTTTGATAGGTATGAAGCAAGGAATCAAATTCTTCACTTCCTAAAGAAACTCAATACAGAATGTCTCTCGGATTCAGTGCGCCGCCACCTCACAGATTTCAAGCGTGGTTAGGCAGGTAATTTGACAGTCAGCAAGCACACACAGATCAAGCTGTAAATGTTATTTCATCACAATGACCCCATTGACACATTTGTAAAACCACATAGATCAGGAATAGTTTTTACCTTTATCACCAAGTTATACGACAAATACAACATGGATGTACACTTCGCCAGAACAGTAATCTCAACGATTTTACATTTGTGAACACAGAATCATCCAATAATTTGATCAAATAGTAACATAAAGCCTACCCACAACAATCAGTTAGGCTGATGAACCAAAATGCTTCTCTGTTCTACGAATTAAATAAGTTGTATCAACACTGAAAATCAATTGTCAAATGAGTGAATGAGTCAAATGTATATGAACATCAATTTAGAACTTGTAATGGGTAATGTGACATTTGCCTTATATGAGTCATCACCTTCCTTTTCTTGCAAAGGTCTTAGTTAACCTCACGAGTGCGGCCAAATTTTTTTCTGATAACAAATTGGGAGAGAGTATAGTGAATTTTGTATATTGATTGAAAAGCATTATAAGTACTCTTTTATATGCACTGGCGACATCTTTCTTTAGGATTCCCTTTGAATTTTACATTAGAGTCATTATCTTCATACGACTAAGGGGTAACTCGTTTTAAAGTAATTCCTTTCACAATTATAGATCAACTCTTAGAATAAAAGATACCATTTCAAATCATGATGTTGATTGAATGAGGTGGACTGAATTGGGTATAATACTACGAGAGCAAAATTGTCCTTGTAAGAAGTTTCTGAAACAAGAGAAATTCGACTTGAAGAGTGGCCCCAAGTTCAAGAATTTTCTCAACTTACACATCCTTTATAAGGATGGCCAGCTTGCAAGACATTCACAGGAGACCACGTGCTAATGCAGAATCACCCCTACGCGATCTGGTAAGTCCGAACGCGGTGAGGATGCTTAGTTTGACCAAACTGACTTTTGAGTTATTTCATTCCTTATCTTTTCTTTTATGTTTTGACGTATGCTTAGGAACTATGAGGACACAATAAATTTTTAGTGTTTAATATAGTATTTTTATTATTTTTATGTTTCTTTTTATTTGAGTCTATCTCACAACATAATCTGAAATTTTTTTGAAAAATGTGAGATCTTCATTCATATTTGATTCCATTCATATTTTGATGAATTTTATAGTTTAGTCATTTGACTTGGTTTGAAATCTTAGAAACCTTCGAAAAGTCTTGATAGAACATGTTGATGCTTGGATTGAGATAGTCTTTAATGATTTTATCTTTGAATGGCTTGATTTGAGTATTTCCTATGAGTTCATGCTTTTAAAAATAATTTTCAAAAATTATGTTATATGAGTGACTTATTTCCTGGCTTATAAAATAATAACAAAAAAATCTCTAAACCAGAGGTCATGGAAAAATCAGAGAGAAAAAGTTTCAAAAAGAAACTTGGAAAGTAAAAAAAAGAAAAAAAAAGTCATGTTTGATAAAGTTGTCAAAAAAATCTTATATTTTCACAAGCTTAAAGTTTAAACTATCAAACTCCTCCGAATAAGAGGTTGTGTCCAAAGCCACCTGCTGATATTCCACTGACATGTAGTGAAACTACAGTTTGGTATCCATCTATTTTAAATTTGGTGAAGGGTAGGCAGTATAATTATGCATAACTAGTAAGGCATGCTCATTCTTTATTCATAGCTTTGACACTGTTGTTATCGATTATTCTTGAAATGTGCTTATGAATGAGCAAGTAGCTATGTGTGGGTAACTAAATAAGGTTAACTGCCAAAGATTCTACCTTGACCATGATCATTTGTGAGATGCTTGTATGTGAGTTGAATAACAAGTTTGGATGGTGGACAATTAACAAGGTAAGGATACATAAAACTAAACTTCATGGGGATATGAACTAAATAATCTAATACTCCTTATGTTTGTATTGCCTGCTCGAAAATGATCAAAAGTTAATGTGGGATATTATGATGAGGCATACTTAACTCACTTAATTATGGACCGTTGTTGAGTATTATTTGATGGTTTTAGCTAGGTTTCAATATCAGGAGAAATTTAGACCTTAATGCAAATATGTGATAAAAGAAGAGTTTTTAGAGCAAAAGACGAAATAAATCTGATTGAAGGTCAAAGGTCATTATCTGGTAGAGCGCAAAGCCACGCGCTGGAGATACAAGATGCACGCATGGTGACATGATGAGGTATTGACACGTGACATGAGAAGAAAGAATCAAGCATCACTTACTTATTAGAGGCCACGCGCGACAGCCGCGCACACGGGAATCACAAACGTGCGTGTGAAGTTGCAGTTTCCTAATCCCGAGTCAACAAAAATTAGTAACTTTCGAGTGTCATAACGTTCACACCAAAAATCCGATTTGCGTAATTAAAATTGTCACATAAAGAGGAAATAAATATCTATAATTTCCAAAGAGGGGTCAACACTTAGTTTTGGAGGGACTTCTACCACCTGGACAGTCAAAGTCGATGGACAAATTATTTCCCTATTTGGCTCCTATTCCGAATAGAATTTATCTTCATCCTACAATTTCAATTCCTATCGTATCTAAGAAATAATCATTAGATAATACAAATTAGATTTGTGCATAACACAATGCTTAAGATGTAAGCCACTCTCACCTATATAAGGAGGTCTTCAGTCTTCACCCCCTCTTTCAGCTGTGCCTCATCATACCATACACAAGCCTCCTCTTTAAAGTATTCTTTCCCTCTCTCAAGTTTGAATTCTTAGCGGGTTTCAATTTCAAATTTAGTAGAGGGCAACAAGGGATGGATGAAGGAGCTTATAGGGGTTGTAAGGATTGTTCCTACTTATTCTATTATATATCTTTCCATTATATGTGTAGCTAAATTCCCTTGTGTAGTTTAGTTGTTATACTTATGTATTGATGTTGTGAGATTATTGTTCCTGATAAAATGTATGTTCTTATGAATCTTGTTTTATAGCATAGTCTGACAACCTATGTTATTACATGACTTTCATATTTCGTATTAGATGAACATAATCACAAGTTAATCACCTGAGCTACATTTTTGTCCTACTCATTCCCTTCTCTCTTATCTTAAGTGTAGCAGGTCCGGCCAACTTCAGCCATGTTTTGGCCTGGTTCCGGACACAATGTTTAAATGACTGAAACTAGGTAAAAGTTGGTTGGAATACTTCTAGCCATGTTCTAGTCAGTTTATGCCACATGTGTCTTTTCCGGTGTGAACCTTCCGACCTTTATTTAAGAGTTTCCCAAAAATGTCTACAAATGGTAGGAAAGTTGTCGAGAAGTTTCTAGCTGTTTTCGACAATTGATATTTTGGCTGAAAAACATATGTAGTAATTGGTGGTGTTCACATACACAGGTTTTGGTAATGAGACAAGAATTATTATAATTGAATTGAGCACTGATGACAGGAATTCCTATGGCAACCTTAGAAGTTACCGTACCACGTGATTTATTGTGTTGATCATGTACAATCTCCCATCATGAATGTGTATGAAGAGAAAATATGTTATGCATACAACGGTCATATTTGGGCCAAAATAGCCTGGCAATGACATTGTTTGATGTTTTTTATTCAACCACTTATTGATGGCCTAAAAATACATGAGAAGAGTGAATAAAGGTGTATGACACTATTAGTTAAAAAAAAATCACACTTTGGGCCTTTTTTGTATGATAAATAATTTTCTTGCCTATGATGATTTGGTTGGCTACAAAGTCAAAGGTTATAAGGCTTTTCCCTAGCACATGTCATTAAGAAATGATACAATAATGTTTTTTTTTTTTTTTTGCAAAAGGGATGCTTGCATTGAAGAAGAGGACGAGTACAAACAGATTGAAAAGGAAAAACGAACTACAGAGCAAGAACAAACGAGCACATCTAGGCTAGGTTAAAAGATGATCCAAGTTGATAGCAGCTGCCCATGAATTGTTAAAACCAGATGATTTGATGTGCTTGATAACACCGAGCTTGAGGATGGATTCAGTTCTGATCAAATGAAGAATTTGCTGCCTGCTAATAGGAACCTGATTGAAAATCACATTATTTCTTCCTTTCCAAATCTGATAGGCACAAGAAGTAATAAAATTGAAGCATATGAGCTGAAGTTCTTTGGAAGGGAACTTATAGTGGCCATACAATAATGTTTGTATGGATTACAGGCGTTATTGGCTTCCTACAAACAATCAATTTCAAAAACGAAAAAAAAATACTTTAATAGATCAGTTACACATCATAACAAATTGGTTCCTTTTTAATAGGTTGGGAGATGCTACAAAAGGGTTCATAAACTCATGCGAGTTTTAGAAAAGTATCTAGACAAATTTTTAATAAACAATAAAAGAAGTAATTTTATATTGTTAATTGGCATACTTAAAAAGTCTGATTACTAGGCATTGCATCGATGTCATGTACTTGATGAAAAATGTTTGTGACAACTGGGTTGAGTATTTTTTGGATATTAATAATATGCATTTTCCTATGGCTCAGTAGACTCTGTCAAAGAAGCATCATAAAGCGTTTAACAAATATCTATACGAAATCCAAATTCCGCATGGGTATTCATTGAATATATATAAGATTGTGTCCATAAAAGATCATAAACTTCCAAATATGAAATCCCACCGGTATCATGTGCCAATGCAATAAATTATGCCAATTGCTATTTGAGATATTTTATCTAAGAAGATCACATAAACAACTTATCCATAGAGAGTTGGATAAACTGTAGTATATCATTATTATTACAATTTGTGAGATAGAAATATATTTTCTTCCTTCTTTTGTATCACAATGGTACATCTCAGGTCCATCTGGTTTGAGAAGTTGAGAAATCTAGACCAGTCATTCTATGTTGGATATATCCTTTTGAACATTACATGAAGATTCCTAAAGGATACATTGAAAATCAATATCGACCAGAAGGAGGTATTATTGAGTATACATTTACGAAGAAGCTCATTCAAAAAGAGAGGGTGTGTTTAGTCAAATAAAGACTATCCGCTTAAGAGGCAATTAAAGGTATAAAAGATTCTTTGTGAAATGTTTTGGAAAGTGGCCCTTAGAAGAAGTCTACCAGAGAATACACAACTCCACATGTTTAAAAGGTTGCTAATAAGATTGTGGATTTATTTATTTTCTATTTTTTGAGAAGTAAGTTGATAACCTCACTACATTAGGATTCTTACATGTTACAAATTCACTTAATCCTTGGATGAGCTATGCAGTAGCTAGTCTACTTTGGGTACTTTCAGTTCTCTCATATGTAGAGATATATTGGCGGACCTGTATCTGTCACCAAAGTATTTAAGGCGTGTTTGTAGGAAGCCCTCTACATTTTTATCGAGTTCCTTTTGACTGAAGAAGTACACTAAGAGTGGTTAATATTATGAAAGCCCAGAGAACTATTTGGCATATGTAGAGCGACAGGTTTCACGATACTCTTCATCTAATTGCACGGAGATATACACTTCTGGTATCAATAGCACACAACAGACAAATGAATACGTTCCTTAGATGTCAACACAAGCTATTTGTAAGTTATGTTATCCAACCCGTGAACTGTTGTACATATACACTTAGATGTAGTCATGATTTAATTCATTGTGTATGTTTTCTGCCTACGAGTTTCACTTTTGGGTTCTTCGATCGCTACCAGTATTGGAACATATGGTTCAAAAGAGGACGGATGAGAAGATAATGTGAACAACCAAATCACATTCGGAGAGCAATATGCATGCAGTACTACAGATTTGAGTTATTACCACGCTTTTTCTTTTTACCACGCTTATTATTATGACCGTGGTAATTAATCAAATAAAGCGTGGTAATAGGTTAATTGACTGAAATATTATCATTTTGAATTTAAAACTTTTAACCACGATTCTATTTTTATTTAAATTAAATAAGACTTATCACCATGTTTATTCCAAGTAAGTGTGGTAATATGTATTAATTTTTGTTTTTTTATAATTATGAATCTTAAGTAATGTTGATGATTGTCATTGATGAAATTCAAAATAATTTATAAATTCATGATGGTTTTATAAGGGTTGATCGTAAATCCTAAAATCTATTTCATACAAACTATAACACTTGACTACAACATGCATGATAGATATCGTATAAATAATATTCTCAATATATATGACTTACAAATTAAAAATTCACTTAATTTTTGTTACTACACATAATACATTCAATCACATTAACTTACAAATCCTGTAAAATCACTTATTTATTTATAATTATATGAAATAAACAAAAACAAAATAAATTTGATTGACCAATTACCACAATTTTTACCAAAAGCGTGGTGAAAGGTAGACTTATCACCACACTTCGGTAAATAAGCGTGGTGATAAATCAGAGAAAAGCGTAAAATTAATATATATATATATAAATATTTAGAAAATATATATTAAAAGCAGTAGAGTATAATAATATACTTTTATATATTTTAATAACGGTATAGTATCCAAATATATTTTAATACTCTTTCTCAATTTACAAATTTTAAAATTTGAATTAAAAGCATGGTAATAGAACAACATATTACCACGCGTTTTCATTTTTAAAAAAATACCAAAAACGTGGTAATAGGTGTATCTATTAACATGCTTTTAATAAGAAGTGTGGTAATAGGTATTTCTATTACCACGCTTTTAGTAAGAAGCGTGGTAATAGGTGTTTTGATCAACGGCTGGAATTCCATCAGAACGCAAGTATATAATTTTAATCTAACGTCTGCACCGATTTAACCTGCTTCAACGCTTGGAATCTGTAAGTTCTCCGCCTCCTCTATTCATTTTTTTTACAGTTGAGCACTATGCCATTGATTTTAACTTAGTTTTTGTTACATGTCGGTCATCTGTCACACAAGGAAGCGTGGTGAAAGCTAAAACAGAGTTGTTTAATTTGTAGTTGATGAAAGTTCTTTACCGGCCGTGACCGCACATGCACTTTCATCAATTTGTGAGTTGTTTATATCCTTGTGTGATTTTTTTATTTGTGCGTAGGTTTCGAGCATGTAAACTAATGGAAAGTGATCTTGCTTTAGAATTAGTGTCTGATTAGGCTTGTTTAGTGTATAATTATACTTCTTATTTAATTTGCTGTTACGGAATGTTCTGTACAATCCAGCCATGGTATAAATATTTTAAATGTAAATTTGTTGTATGATTTAAATGGAAAGAAATCATGTTTTAGATTCAAATATAGCATATTAGTAATTTACACTTGTTTACAGTTTTTTGACCAGGGAGACGAGGGACTCGCACCTTATGAGTTGTCGGAGATCGACTCAGTGAGGGAGGACATAACGGCGCTTGTTATGGAGATGCACCGGAATTCCATAGCCGGTGGCTTTGTAGTATAGATTTCATATGTACGTGATATATTGAGACATATAATATATTCTTGATTTTTTCTAATAAATTTTGAATGTTTAGTTTTGCTTATATAAAATTGTATATATTATAAAATTGTTAAATAATTAAAATATATGAAATTACGGATTTAATTAATCCATAATTTAATTTTTTATTAAAAAAATAGCCTATTACCACGCTTCTGAAGCGTGGTAATAGGTACACCACCTATTACGACGCTTTGTACTTTATCAATTACGACGGTCGTATTCATCACGTTTGTGTAGCGTGGTGAAAGCCTTCGAATAAGCGTGGTAATAAGCCCCGATCTGTAGTAGTGATGTCGTGTATATCATTCCATACTGTTGTAGGTGTGATAATCAAAATACTAATTTATGCATTTTCACTATGGTAAACTTTTTCAAGTTATTTTTTTAAAAGAAAATACAAATTATCTTGATTTCAAGAGTGAAATGCCACCACAAACTTTAATCAAGTTTCAAAATAAGTAAGTTCGTCCGTATTTGAAATTTTATTTGAGTTTTCATAACTTCTAAAACAAATATTCACCTTAAATTGTTGCATGTGAATTAAGTGGACTTGCATGTTGGGTGGGCTCAGTGGAGTGAAGCATGTCTCATGTCGTAGCTTTTTTTTCAAGAGTAATTTTTTTAATAGTTTTGTATCAAGAGTATCTTATCTTTTGGTTTGTTTGCGGGAATACCTTACTTTTTTATTTTCGCTGGTAGTACAAGCGGATTGGAGTAAGCAATAATCTCACTAATAGTAACAACGGATTTAACATGTCATGTTTGATACACGCTGACACATACGTGACCGGACACCTTGGTTGTGATTAGGCAATTCGTTGGTGCTAGCAGATGTGTCCATTAAGATTCCGCTGATGCTATCGGCGGATTTTGTTGGTACAGATTGGCAGGACATTTCAACCTTTCTTTGCCCAACCATAATATAACATTTATTCAACAACAACAAAATAACTTGTAATCACTAGTAGACCACACTTCAAACCTAAATGATTCTCAAGTTTTTGAAGACACAAATGACCAAAATAATACCAAAAGAAGAAACAATGTAAATGGAAGATCTAATGTAATATCTAATATTGTCAACACTCATATGGACTGCAGAGATTCCTCTTATTTATTTTACAATTGTCAAGTGTCATTATCCATCAAAAATAATGTAATAGTTTGACAATAGTAGATTACATTAGATCTTTTAAACTCAGATGTAAAAGTAAAAGCACTGATTTTTAATTTGTACATTCACCACAACAACAAAATGGAAAAGGAAAATGAAAGCACATTATGAATAGCACGCAGTGCAACACACTGAGACACAATAGATCATGCTTATATCTCACATTTATTCCCAACTTGGTACTCGTATTAATTATGAAGAATCAGTCACCGTTAGCTGCTGCAGTTACTGCGCTCCATCGTTTTATTAAATGCTCCCAGCTAAGATCGTCTCTCTGCTTGCTTTGCTTGGAGACAAATAATGAAGCGTATGTGAGAGAAGGGTGTCAGACGATTTCTATAATATCATCCATAAGATCCAGTTGGGCGCCTATAAACATATAAGTATGCACTTTCCATTTAATACGCAAATTTGACTTACTGCTTTTCTTGACGAATACTACCAAGTACTAGGCCCCCTTATATTTCTTTGCTCTCATACTTATGTGATCAACTCCAACTCTCGCTCAACCAAATGACCAAACACAAAACTCAAAGCAACTCAGCGCAGTGTTCGGGAATGGATGTGGAATGGCAGCAGTTAAACGTATCAGAGAAAATTATTGATGTCCCGCTTCATTTTCTATGTCCAATCTCGCTCCAGCTGATGACGGATCCGGTCATAGTTCCCACCGGCATAACCTATGACCGGGACAGCATTGAAAAGTGGCTATTCTTATTCAAGAACACGACTTGTCCGGTGACCAAACAACCTCTCCGTCTCTGCTCCGCTCTCACACCCAATCACACACTTGGGAGGCTCATCCACTCATGGTGTGTTACACTCAACTCCTCCATGGGTATGGAGTTGAAATCAAATTCGTCCCAGTCCCTGGTGGATGTGGCATGTATCTGCAACCAGCTGATTGATGAGGGTAAGAGCAATCCTAACTTGGTAGCGAGTTGCATTGGGAGGCTCAGAACGATATGTAGTGTGAACGAGAGAAATATGAAGTGGCTTGAAAAGGCAGGAGGGCTGGAATTCTTGGTATCAGTTATTGCAAATAATGGGGTGAATGCCAGTTCAGCGAGCAGCGGCTCAGACGTAAGAAAGGATTGCTTAGTGGATGATGCTCTCTTTCTCATTCATGGAATAATGGGCGTGCTGGATGCAACTATTTTCAAGAATATTGCCAAGAACAATAATGTTGAACTATTCGTCCATTCGTTGGTTGAAATTATAACATGTGGGACCCTTAGTAACCAATCTAGGGTTCACTCCATTTTGATATTAACATCATTGGTCCACGAAGATATTCCAACCCATCTCCTCAACATCCCACCTGAATTGTTCACAAGTATAGTCTGGATCTTGAGAGAAAATAATGTTTCAGCCCATGCCAAAAAAACTGCAATGAAGCTGCTAGTAGAGATCTGCCCAATAGGCAGAAACAAGATAAAGGCAGTGGAGGGCAGTGTAGTCTCAACTTTGATAGAGTGCCTTCTTCAAAGCTCAGAAAAACGGATCAATGAGCTCAGCCTCACTTTGTTGGACCAGCTATGTAGGTGCGCCGAAGGTAGATCTAAGTTGATAAATCATGAGGCAGGATTGGCAGTGGTGGGGGAAAAGGTGCTTAGGGTTTCACATGGAGCAAGTGAAAGGGCGGTAAGGGTTTTGTCATCAATATCTAAGCATTCAGCTAACCCCATGGTTTTGCAGGAGATGTTAAACGTCGGAGTGGTAGGAAAGATGTTGATGGTATTGCAAGTTGATTGTGGAGAGAAAATGAAGAGAAGATGCAGAGAGATGTTGAGTTTGCATGCTAGGGTTTGGAGGACATCACCTTGCGTTTCACCCCACCTCCTGTCCTATTATCCAAGTGCATAAAGAAACATTGTAATGTTCGATACACTACTAATGTCTAAATTTATCATTGAAATGTAAAGGTCCGAACAATAAAGTTAACCGGCGCGGGTGTTTGAATTCGTCAACAAACTATGTTCCGGTGCGGCATTCTCAATTTTCACGTGCATGAAATGATACCATAGTGTTAAAATTCTCATCCATAAATAATTAGATAAACCGGTGTACCTGCCGGTTTCTGGTTTATCCGTCTGACTGGTTCAACCCTATGTGTGAATGAGGGAACTTAATTTATAAAATTTAACTAAGCTAAAGTTGACAATGTTGGATGGTTTAGTGGTTGTCCAGGTGTTCATTTTTGTCATGAAATCTCTAATGTAATCTGAACCGTGATGATTATATAGTCTACGGAGCTCCTTCGTTTGTCAATAGCAAGTAAATAATACAGCGATAGTACATAGAAAGTTATTTACACAGTCCATATCCAAAGCCCCTGTGTGACTGTCTATGAGTCACTCCTGACGATGGTCCGATATTAATTAGAAAAAATGTTTAGATGGACAATGTTTATTATGTGTTCATTAATCTCATCCAATAAGAATGTGTTGCGTGACATTTTTAAAAAATAATTTTATTTTCGGGCAAAAAGTGTATCATTTTATTTTTTAAAATGTCACTTAAACATATCTTGATTGAGTGTGGTTCATCAATACCACAGTTTTATTTTTCGGGTCAGTTGTTACCCGGAAGAGGTCCGAAAAGATCAAGCAAAAGAAACATTTTCGGATTGAGAAGTTTCGGAAAGGACCCTCAACTATATCTGAAAATTATTTTTTTGGCAACCTTACGTCCCATTTTTGGATCCTTTTCGGGAACACAACAGGGAGAATAAAATAAACTAAAATTAGAGGAACATTAGCGGACCATTTTCGGAACAGAATGTTCCCCGGACCATTTGCCGGGTGTTTTCAGGGCTCCTTTCGAACCATTTTTTGATTGATTTAAGTATGTTTTAGGTTTTCACTAAGTTACATTTTCGGATTCAATTAAGGTAATGTTCGGACTTAAATTAAGAGTTCATCTCGGACTATTTTAGGGTCATTTTAGGCGTTTAATGGGGGTTTTAGTGGGGTCATTTTAGGATCGTTTTCAAATTTAAACAAATTAGTAATTAAATTATTATATTTTAATTTAAATTTTATGTATTTAATTTTCATATATTTTAATGTCAAAAAAATATTTATAAATTTATATTTATATATATATATATATAATTTGGATCAGTTGTCACTTAAGTTGAGAACAAATCGTGAATTAATGCTGACCAATCATTGTAAATATAAAACTACTATTTTGATTTCCTTATATAATATTATTTATTATATCTTATTTAATTATCCTTAATAACATACATTCATCAAATCTCTCTACCTAATTAAGTAGCAAATCTCTCTTTCGTAATTCAATTATTTAAATCATATTTATGCGTCGGCCCTGTTCCGGAGAATCATGTCGAAAGAATTCATTAAGAGTCTCAGACTGCTGAATATATGCAATGGGGCCATCGGGAGTGAGACGTGGCTACCGTCGACTCAATCGTCTTTAGGGTTCTCTGCGTTGGTAGCTATCTGCAGTGGATCTGGATTACGGTATACAAAAATTTAATTTTTTTTATTAATTTTATTTCTCTGTAGTTAATTGTAGTGTAGTTTGTTCTGTTCGAGTGATTTGTTCTACAATTTGGCATTGATTGAAATATTCCATCAATATTCTTGTTGCTGCATCAATGTTTTATAGTGAACATGCTTTTGAAATGGCAGTGAACATGTGTTTTATAGTGAATATGCTTTTGAGACGGCTGTGAACATGCGGCAGTGAACGGTGAACATGCTTCGAAGACGACAGTGAACATGTGAGAGTGAACCATGAATATGCTCACGTGACATCAGTGAACAGAGAACTAAATAGTGAATATATCTGAATTTTTTGTATGTTGATTCAAGACTTTTATTAGACAATTAATGAATATTTTAGTAATATATTTCTTAAAATAAATTCAACACTTTTTGTACCCATAATGAAAATTGGTACATGGTGTATATGTGGAGGTGAACAATATGTGACGGTGAATAATGATAAAAAATTATTATATTTTAGCAAAAACTTAAAAAAATTATTTTTAATAATCAAAATGTAAAATACAATGTAAAAAATTAAAACACTCTTTTCATGACACTATTAATTATAGTATATAATTACATATTTCCATATTTGTCACATTTAATGAGTCTCGAATAATTAATAAAGCATTAAACAAACTTAAAAATGAAACAAAATGACTGATTCAAAATAGTCCACGATTTGTTCACAACTTAAGTGTTCACAACGGATCCCTCCCCTAACAACTTAATACATATGTTCATCAATCGATTTCATATGTTTATCATTCACTTACATATGTTCATTAATTATTTACTCATTAATAATTCAACTTTTAACCTTCATTTTAATTAACTTAATACATATTTTTGTCAAATTGATACTTATATTTATCAATTTAAAACATATGTTGATCGAGTTAATACATATTTTCATAAATTGCTTACATGTGTTTATCAATGCTCAGTCTATTTTTTCCTATTTCTTCTATTTTAGTTATCAACTCAAGAAAATAAGTGTCCAACTCATGAACATGTTTAATCTCATAAATATAGCTATTAATTTGTTAAATATCTAGGTAGTCAACTCATATGAACATATCTCTTAATCTCATAATCAAACTTTTTAACGTGTCACCATAATTATTTACCTTATGAATATATCTATTTGAACAAATATTAAAGTGTAAAATTTGTGAATTTTGATTCTTTATTTTTATTTAAATTTTTATGAATTAAATAATACTTTGCTTATTTTTTCTAATCTTTTCATTAAATATTAATTTTTTACTTAAAATTTTTGAATAAAAATAATTTCTTTTTTATTTTCAAATTTTTTTTGGATTTATTTCAATATGAGGTTGTTTTGTTCATTTTAGATTTGATTAAACTAATTTAGTTGACATAAGGTGAAACGATGTCATTTTGATATAAACTCGCTCAAAACACACCAGTTATATAATGAAATGGTTAATTAATAATATGGAACTTGTTAGTCATTAAATCTCTATTTAAATAATTAATATACTCTCCACCATTAAGCTTTTATAACTAGGCTACTAAATTTTTTTCAAACATTTTATAGTATAAAATGGTACTAATTGAATCGGCGATCAAACTGGTCAGCTCAACCAGTTCGATTGATGAGCCGAAAACTGGAGGCATGACTTGATCTCTAATCCGATTTTTATAATTATGCACTATATAATAAATTGATAACATTTAATATATTTTTAGATATAACAATGAATTTTATAACTTAATATAATAATAAACATTATTTAGTATCATAAGGTAATATCGCTAACCAAAATAATTAAATTATTTAATAACATTTCAATAATTCAGATAATTTAAGATGTTTCAACTATATTAATACACATGTTATACAATTTGAGTTTGATTGACATTTTTATTGTTGATTGAAATATGATAACGGTGTCAAGTTTGAATTAAAATTTCATTTTTAAGTTAATAATTTAACAGTCACCATTTAGTTTTTAACTAAAATAGATTTTCGGAATTTGATTTGTCATAGTTGTTTATACAACAACATAGCCTAATCTTAATGCTAATCAAATCCCTTTTTGCATTATATGACATATCATAATATAATAAAATTAATTCATTTAAATAATTAAATTTAGTTTATTTTTATATTATTACATGTTTTAGTATGATGTGTGCCAACTAGAAATATTTGTTACGAGAGTAACAACTTTTTCTGCCATTTTCTTCCTCCTGTGTAAATATAAATCCTCTTTTTCATTGTTCTGTAATTCCGATCAGTGAGGGCAAAATTTATTTTGAAATATTGAGCGGCTACTGAATTACCTCCTTCAAAGAAGGTTGTTGGGTGCAAATAGATCTTCAAGGTCAAGTATCATGCTGATGACTCTTTGGACAAGCACAAGGCTCGGTTAGCTTCCAAAGGATTCACTCAAACCAAGGGACTTGATTCCTTTGAAACATTTACACCTCTGGCAAAGATGACTTCAATTAGATTATTTCAACCAAAGGATTCACTCAAACCAAGGGACTTGATTCCTTTGAAACATTTACACCTCTGGCAAAGATGACTTCAATTAGATTATTTCAACCAAAGGATTCACTCAAACCAAGAGGCTTGATTCCTTTGAAACATTTACACCTCTGGCAGAGATGACTTCGATTAGATTATTTCGTGCTGTCACGGGCATGAAATATTGATTTTTGTAACACATAGTGCAACAAAACAAGGCCTAACAGCTTTTTCCGCTATTTCCTTCCTCCTGTATGAATATGAACATCTTCTCCATTGTTCTGTAATTCCTGATCTTAATATCAACCAAGACAGTTTATTCACTCATGGATTCTTGAAGCTTCTTTCAGAGAACATCCCTCTATGAACCGGATCCTACATAAAACTACAGCTAAATCCAAAAGCCAGTAAACCAACTAAAATCTCGCAAACACTTGGTAACTTATATGCGTATCATCCATTTGTAGATTCCTTTTACTTCAGGGTCTTTCACTGAATTTATTTTGTATATCGCGGAAAGAGTTCACATCCTGCAGCTACATCGAAGACATCTGGACCACTTGCGCCCTGCCGAGCCTAACAGAATTTACGTAGTCTGTGGGGCAATGAGCTGATAAACCAGGAAGCACAAGTCCAACCATTCTGACCGTCGTGGAGCACCAACTTTCTTTATAATTCTGCCCGTAAATGCAACTCATCAGGAAACTCCTCACCAGCTCCCAGGCAGCATTAAGATACTTGGGAATGAGAAATCTCCATCCATAGAAGTTCGGGTTTGGCTCTTCATCCACTCGCTGCAAACACCGAATAATCTTAGCAGCTCAAACGAATGCAACCGACCAACTTAAATAACACAGTTCATATGCAAAATCAGAATTATAAGTGCAGGGCACAGGGTTAGCGTGCAATGATGCAACTAATAACATAATGAAGAATACTTCGAGAAGAAATAGCACGAAGATCTTACTTGCTCAGTGTAGCAGCTGTTGTAGTATAGGCACGCCCCAAAATGCTTGTACAAGAACGTTTTGTCGTCGTATGGTAGCCTCGGTACAAGGTCATTGCAGTAAACCACCCGAAAATACCTTTGTATTGGATAATTAATTTTTCTTTCCATGAACTTCCCCAGCCGCCGGTCTCCTACTCTTGGCTGCCCGAATGTGTATACACCCAATAGCCTCTGCATCACCTCGTTCTCCTCTTGGACACACAGAACCACAGGGAACAATATCGCAAGTGCCCCGCCAAGGCTATGCCCGGTTACAATGAATTTAGCATTTTTGTGGTCTTCTAGAAGGGTTTTCAGCCGGCTTCTCACGACGTAATAGGCCGACTTATTAATCATATCTGTCAGTACATCCACATCCTTCTTTTGAGCAGTTTCAGAATATTCAGGATCAGCAGACGGCTCATTTCCAGCATTACCATTAGAGTTGGAAGTGATCTTCTTGTTCTTCACTTGAAAATGATTCTGAAAGGTGGCCACCTCCTTCCTGGTTCCTAAACCTAAGGCTTCCGAGAATCCCATGTGCACTCTGCCCAACCCTGGGATCTCGTACCATGAGTAGTCGAAATCGGTGATCCAATCATCAGCGTCAAATGGCTCAGTTCCCCTGAAGCTAACCAGTATCAAGTTTGCGTCTTTAGGTCGGTCAGTCAGTATAAAAACTTGGGTGGACATCTCTTTTTGGTAATCTGCCATTTACCACCCTAGAGATTGTAAGAAACAGAAGCATGCATGATACGGTAAAGAGAAAGAAACAAGTGCAAGAAGGTCGAAAGCCTTTAGTTCACGTACCATTCCAGCAATTGTAGAAATCCACAAAATGCATCTGCTCAACCAACCAAATCCGAAAGTCCATTAACAAAAAGTGAAGGACTGATGAGGTGGGAGAGGGAGAATATGTGATGAGAGCTGAGACTTGCCTTCCAGTGAAGATTCACAACATTTCTAACAACGTTTGCATTCTCATAAGCTAACTTCGCAGCCATAATGCACAAGTCCATGAGAGCCCGATTCCCCAACTCACCCCTGATTCCATCAGTCAACTTTTGGCTTTTGTACAGATCGATTCGCCCATCTATGTGGCCAATTGTGCTTATATATGTCTCGGATCCCCTTTGGGGGATCACCACCTTACCTACACAACACATGCACATGCCATCACTTTTTTACACTTTAAAAAAGAAAAAGTTGAAATTGAGATGCGAGGGTGGTACTGGTGGGGGTACCTTGAAGAAGATTCTTGAAGAGTCCGAGGATGTTCCCATTAAGAAACAAGAGATTGAGGAGGAAATCGAAGAAGAAGCCGAACCACTCCATGGGCTTCCCAAAAAGCTTAATAATTTTCCTGGCGATGATGGAGACGAGCAGAACCCACCGCCATGCCGGGTCCGGGACATCACCGCTGATTCTACTCCCCCGCTCGATAAACTTGCGGCCGCTCTCGTGGTTCCCCAATGCCGCGAATTTAAAGAGGTCTGTGAAGCCTCCGTTTTCAGGGCGAACGATCAGGTAATTGGAAGTCGCATCGCCGCTCGACATGAATGTTCGATGGGTTTGAGTCAAAATGGTTGAACCGGGAGAAGAATGAGATGATGAAGATGGGTTTACTTCAAGATTTCAGGGCTGAGACATTCTTATGTACTTGTGGAGTGGATACTTGTCTCATTCGACACGTGTGCAGACACAACAGAAATGTTAGTACACCATTAGTTGACTCATAGTGGGCATTTCACAATTTTTGTGTTCCCCACTACTCCTCCATTAATTTTATTTTCTAAAATGACTAGTTGAGTTAATCGTAGTTTCATTTAGTTCAACCGCAATATACTGAATTTACCGTTGACTGAGTTGCAAGATCAGTGTACACGTGTTCGAATCACCATTGCAAATCGTGTCTGAACTAAATTTAATTGCGGTTTCAGACAACACTTGAATTTAAATTTCACACTGATTGTTGAATGGTTGTTTAATTTTTTTGAACTTCTTATATAAAAATCACAATGGCTCCGACTTGCAGCAAAAACAAACAGCAGGGTTAAAGGGGGAGTTCCAAACCATTTTCGTTAATTACTCAACTCAGGCAATTTTTGGTTATCCCAAGAATGGGTGTGCCCATAGACCCAATTCAATGGGTCTAGTTCCATTTAATATCAATTTAATATCTATATATATAACAGAATAGGATTGGGAGCGTCGCGACGCTCCCGGTTGGTTCGGTTCGGTTTCAGTCGGTTCGGTTCGGTCCTGGTTGGTTCAGTTTGATTTGAAATTGGTCGGTTTGATTTGGTTCCGATTGGTTCGGTTCGGTTCGGTTTGAAATCGGTTGGTTTGGTTTGGTTTTAAATGTTAGTGGATCGGTTCGGTTTTAAATTTCAAAAAACCGATGACTAATAATTTGGTTCAATTTTTAAGTGTTCTCGAACCGGATCGATCCAAACCCGTCGGTTCGACGGGTACTCTCCCTTGTGAAATTATGAAAAAATTTAAATTTTGATCTGTTAATGCTGTACTACTTTACAACTAATAAAAATATGGGTGGTTTAAACAGAAGGACTTAGGTACTGGCAGAATAGAAAAAAAATTCCACATGAGCGAGTAAAAATATTAATATACCCTCACTTAATTAGATTTTATACTGATATAAATATGAGTATTTTAATCATTATTAGATGAAAAAAATAATGTAAAAAAATCAACCACAAAATAGGTGAGTTGTCTTTTTTATTTTTTCTCTTTCGTAAGCTAATGACAATATAGTATATACCATAACAACCATTAAAAACTAATTAAATAGAGACATGATTGTCTTTTCACCTATTTATGTAGAATATTCTTTTTATGATACCAAATAGAGTCATTTTTCCCTTAACAAAAATAATGGTAACTTTCATGAAATTTGGATGGCTTTTGTTTAATTAATTTTATTATTATCTAATTAAAATACTTGTAATATTATGATTAGTTTTCAAATCAATAATCATCCTTGCTAGAAATTATGTTCAAAAAAATTTAGATGTTTCTTTTATTAAATTAGGAATGAAGCATATATCTAAAAACGTCAATTCTTATAAAAAATAAAATATAAATGTGGAAGTAGCATGTGTCTCAATTATTAAATAAATAAATATATAAATGACATTATAACAAATTAAATTATAAATTATTTTTTTGAGTTTTTTCAATCAATGTCATGCCAAGTTGCACTTGTTCATGACTGGTGTGCATTCTCTTATTTTTGGAAGAATAAGTGACGGCAGACCACCATTAGGTTCAACCTCCTCAATACTTTTTTACCTTTACCGAAGTAGATGGATGGGAGAGGAGCGGACTTTATTCTCATATTACAACCAGTGTTTTAAAAAGCTCTCGTCGGTATTAGGCGGTGTGCACAACGTCTAGTGATTAATCGATATTAATCAGACAGTTAATCGGAGTTAAATATATTAATTATAAATTTAATAATTAATTATAAATATATGTGTTTAAATACTATTATTTTCATTTAAAAATTAAGTCTTGAACAATTAATCGGCTAGACGGAACGTTTCAACACTGCCTAGTAATTAATATGAATCGATCTGGAATGGAAATTTTTAGAACCCTGATTTACATCTCATTTCTAAACTCGATGCGACAAAACACACGACATGGCCAAGGATATGGAGATAAAGGATAAGACCGCAAGGCGCATTTTAACTCTGATTTTATAAGGTCCCGTCTGCATTCATCAAAGCTTGTAAACAACTACAACAACAAGCATTGCTTTGGACGCCACATCAGCATCTTAAGAGTACGTTTGCACCCATACAAAATGTTTAATCTAATTTAGCTTTCCTCCATCACCTCAACCAGTTTTCCTCGGATCCATGTTTTCTTTGGCCTTCGTGACTTAACTAAAGTGTCGAAAGAACTGGAAGGAGCTTTGGCTGCATTTGTCGGGACAGCAGCGCTGCGCCCTTG
>NQLW01000019.1:720124-757401 GCA_002312845.1 Kalanchoe fedtschenkoi
TCTTTAAATTAGTTAATGAAATATTTGAGGAGCCGATTCTCGTACCATAGGCTGCAACTCATGCCAACTCAATCCAGATTAGAGCTCCTGAGTCTGGATTTCTGGAACTACGGTCACTAACTAACCAAGATGGTTGTCAAGATAGGATCTTAATAGCAACAGCAAAAAAAAAATTACACGTCAAATGAGTTGGGAGAGTATTACCCACATCATAAACTTTTCGTTACTGATTCGGTATCAACATAAAAAAAAATTCCGTTAGGATGAAATCAAAAGGGAAAACCCCAAAATGATAGCAGTGATGTCTTGGATAGTCAAATATCTAACTATATTCCACACCTTAGCAAATTAGTTTGCATAAAATACAAGTATAGTGGCCTGGAACTGTAATGAATTCAACAAGAATAACCTTGACAGGGTGCTTTACCTGTACAAACTAATGGGTTTGTTGTTATAATCTATTTGCCTGCCTGTTTAACACTTACGATGTCAATATTGGTTACTTTTAAACTGTCATTCAAGCTGCTTCCTAAACTGCAAACATCTACATTGCTACTGACAACTTGTTTTGAGACTCAATGATTGCACCTTTTCTGAAAAAACTGGTCAGTAAAGGTAAAATATTAGGTCTAGGAAAACACACTTACAGGGTCCTTCCACTTAGCTGTAATAGCCTGAGAAATTCTCTTCCTCTGTTCAGCAGATTTTGGTGCTCTCTTGTCACCTTTCACCTTTCGTGCATTTCTCCTGAGTTCAACACTCTGCGACCACTCCTGTAATAGCTGTTTCCCTAATACTCTGTAAGAACACCAGTCTAGTTCTTCCTCACCTGACAATCCATTTCGAGAACTCTCTGCAATCAAATTCTGCCACTCTAAACAGCAAGTTTCTTGAAGCTTAAGCTTATTACGACGTTTCTCCCACCCCATTCGTACACCAGCACCAATTTTTAGCTTTGTTTGCTGGCTGCATGGTTGTAAGAGTAAATCAGCTTCTAAAGCAAAGTATGCACTGATTCGTGTCAGTTAAACTCAATATATTCCAAGCCCTTAGTGTTAATTACGAAATTCATTAATTTTGAATCTCCAAGGTGTATCAACCCTCATACTGAAGCCCCTTGAAGGGATGCCCGATCCTGTGAAAGGTAAAGCTGACTACAAATTTTACGGAAAACTATAAAAAGCGGATATGAACTACCATATTATTTGAAATCACGGTTGCAACTACCAAATTTTGCAATTCTAAGGAAAAAGTCATTTGAGACTGTTTTATAATTGATTAAACTAAAATCTAACCCGATAAATTATAGGAAAATATAATTTGATAGCTAATAACATAAACTAACACAACAAAATTAAAAAAAATTACAAAACTTCATCATTTTTATTTGAGGTGTCGATTTGAGTTAGTATGAAAATTATATTTTTTATTTATTTTTAATTATATTGTGTTAATTAATGTTATTTGAGACCGAACTATAATTATTTTAAAATATATCGGGATTGGATTGTAATTTAATTAATTACAAAACAGTCTCAAATGACTTTTTCCTTCGAATTGAAAGTGTAGTAGTTCATATTTTTTATGTATTTTACTTTAAATATTATTTTAAGCATTTGTAACACTTAGGGCTTGCACAATTTGTGTATGTCCATGCAATCATGACTTCATTTTCTTTCCTTTTGCTAGTCAAATTATAAAAATGGCCATGTACCAGCTATATTAAAAGATTATTACATGGGAAATAATAAAAAATTGATGAAAATAATATGAAGATTCAGCTAAACTATGCAAATATATTTGTGCAAGGACTTGGGTACTAAAAGCATATGCACTGTAGCAAATAATCAAAAGGAGCCTGTATACGCACCTCTGCGCATGTCCCAAGTTGACTAATTTATTTTTCACCTGCAAAGCCAAAAATCATTTCTTCAAAATCAAAGCCACAACCATTACCAACCACTGTACCGGTTTGGGTTAAAAAAAACTATAAATACTGAATAGATAACATAAAAAAGAATTCCCTTCGGATCATACTCAAAGAAGGGAAATTAAAAGGTAGATTTTGAATTGATAATAGGCCCCTCTCCTGGATGTATTTGCTCAACATGTTAGGACGCTTTGTGCGTGTTACTAATGTCTTTGTCCAATCTCAGCATGCATAACAAACTTCTCTTTGTCAAATGGGTTATGACTTTCGTTAATATCATTCATCAAAATGGATTTCCATTTCATATAAAGAATCTGGAAAATAAGGTTACCAAGTTTACTTATTATCAATCAAGTCGTTGAATGCCTACGTTGCGATGATTGTTCTGCGACATTCTGAAGATTTTTACAGGTGTTCCCCAATTGTTTAGATTTATCTACCAGCTTATTCTTTTTTGAAAGAAAATAATATTAGCGCATGTTGCTTTGTGACAAATTTCACTATTGTCAAGCTGTAGCTGCTGAAGGTATTTGCGACACAAGTTAAAGGTTTTCCCTAAACTTACAAATTAAGTTTTTATCAGGACCCAAAAACTAATACAACATGAAAAAGAAGGCATATCAAGATAAAAATAATAGCTAGTTGCTGACGGTTATACTCAAAACCAGGGGGCTTAAGCTGATACAATTTGGGATCATTCTTACACGACATCACCTTAGGATCCTGCATTGCAAGCCTGGTGCGCTCCCTAATCTTCTGAATGGTTTCTATAAAAGGAAAAGCAAGGTTGACAAAAAGTTAGTTTCACAGTTACAAGAAGACGTAAAAATGGAAACAGGATTCCAATCCAGGTGAAGTGATTTCTTGTCTACCTGGACTATGCTTTCTGCCTTTGTTCCATGGCGAGTTTCCTTTATTAGCTTTAGATATCCTTTCTCGTCTCAACCTCTCTTTCTGTTCCAGCTCTACCGAGTCTTGACTAGCCGACAACTGTTCCATTCGCGGTGAATCACAGAAACCCTCCTTGAAAACTACGTTCTGAAGCATTGCTTGATTATTTTCAAAGCTTGCAACGCTATTGGTGATGATGGGTTGACTGTGTTGCATCTGCACATGCCTCAAGCTGAAGGAAATCTTGAATGAGTTGGAGAAGGACCTTGGATCCCTAGCATTGGGAGGCATGAAGTTACTCCAAAAGCTCCCAGGCGGCTGACCTCCAAGTGTCAGCTCAGCAGACTGATTGCTATGCACAGAGATATGGGGAGTGGCAATGTCTAAAACCACCAAATTAACATATGAATCAGCTTTAATCCCGACAGAAGAGATTAATGGCAGAAGCATGAATGAAGCTGAGAAGAAAGGACCAGAAGAATTGAGATTTTACCTAATAATAAAGGCATGAGTGCGTGGTGAAGACCCTAATTTTGAGAAATACCCAGAAGCGAGCTCATCGTGAAGCCCGATTGAAAGAACAGTGATCATTCAGACTCACAGGCAGCCGTCTCCGTCGTTCGACAACCTTCGATTCCCAGTCGCCAGTTTACTGAAAATATCATCTGCGCACAAGCCACGCTCTGACCTGTCAGCTGCTCGCGGTGACCTGGCGAAAGTCTGTGTGCGTGTCACCAATAAAAATCAAAATGTTGACTCAGTAGATAGCTACAGGCAAATCTGAGTGTGTCACGTTCTAAAAATGATAAGAAATCATCATAACTTTGTCTTAGCAATATTTGAGAGTTATAACTTTCACTTCAGAAATTCAATTTTGATAATTTAACTTATGTTTAGAAGTCAAAGTCATATGTGAGATAGATTAACGCTAGCCGAGCGAGAGAAGTTTGAGGGTAACAATGATTCCAAATTCAACTCAGTGTTTCATCATAAGAAAGTGAAGATAATTATTTCCTCTTTCTTTAGCAATTTAAATTATCAAAATTGAATATTTACTGACTCAGTTTTAGAAAAAATCAGCGTGTCACGCGCCATTGAAGATTCATCGCGCTGTCGGTCATGTGTACAGTCTCTGCTGAGCCATCGCTGTTGACTCCTTTCTAATTTGTGACACATGTCTACTCCTCGCCACTTCACCGCACGCGTAGCGTTCTTGGCTCCTTTGTATGTTTCCTCTTTTAGTATGTTTTCGCAAATCGCCCTTAAATATGAAAACTAGCTAAAATCATTAAAGTTGACTCTCAAATGATCAAGAATTAGTTGAGTTAAATATAAAATAGACTGAAGAATTTAGTTTCGTCATTCATGCTTTAACTCCTTGAGTTTCTTTTGAGCCTCGTGAGTAGCATTTGCAGGATAGATTTGCTTCTCGAGTTCCACCAAGAACTCTTCCCCTTTGTTGATCTTGTTGGTGATCACCCCACAAAATATTATAATTCTGAATTTTCAGACCACGCGACATAAGATCAGATTTGGAATGCCACAAAATCAATTTTATGGCTTTCGTGGTGATCTAAATTACCAGATGCAGATTTGGATTCATATTACCTATTTTTTTAATTTGAATAGTTCTCAATCCAGATCCAAGACATATATATGAACCTGAATTGAGAAACCTGAATTGAACAAAAATAATAAAAATAATAATACAATGTTACTTTTCTTTTGGTTGCCTCGCTTTATAATCATGATGGTTGACGTGCCTCCAAAGGTATCCACACATGTATGTTGGATACCGATCTGAATTAAAGTACTAGCTTTCTCGGAAAAAACTCTAACCCAATTACTAGTGTGTATCTCTTGTTATCAAATAAAAGAAATGTAACATCAACTGAAAACAAAAGCCTCAGACTTCTTTTTATAATGAGATATGAGCTTCAGCCCATAGGCCAAACTCATCAATTGGATTACAGGGCCTATACTCGTGAGATAGACCCCTGGGCACTATCCATGAGTCGTACCTATGGATTCCATCTGATTTATCTGATTCAAATGTGGATTGAACCGGATCACATCTGAATCAAATCTTATTCGGTTTTCACTTAACTCAATATCTGATACTCAATTGTGTGCGGCCCTTTAGGTTTATTCTCAATCAGTCATGGGCTAAAGCCCATTGATAATAAGTAGCCTCTAGTAAGAAATTATAATCTCTAATTAAGAATAAATTTATTTTTAGAACAACCAAACCTTAGTCAATATGAGTCAATTAACTGGTTTAATTGACAAACATTAACAAATCTTGCAGATCCTCCATTGAATTTTTATATGCTTTTTATGCCGCCAAATTGGTTCAAGATCAACTAACTAGAAGGGCGAGGTACTGATTTTTGAGGTGTCATCCATTTGGATAGTCTCAATGTAGCGCTTCATGTACTAAATTAAGTTGTCATGTTTCAAAAACGTGTGTTCTCTTGAACTTTTTTGATTTTGATACATCCGGAACTCTTAGAATCTCCCGAATGTAAGAAACCATGTCATCACCATGTGCGGTGTGCCTCATCATAGCAACCATGGTGTTGGCCTTCTTAACATATGCGGACAACTCTTCTATTTGAGTGACAAAGCTATCCACCATAACTTGTTGCTTTTCCTTCTTGTTCCATAATGTTTGAAGTATGGCTCTGACATGTGAGAATAATGTTTCTTTTAGTTATATTCCCACAAAATCTAACAAGTCACAAATGACTCTCATGTCGTGTTTAATGTATTTAAGGCTTCCACATTATGCTCGCAATAATATTGCAGTATTTTCACCTTCTAAAGTAAGATATCTATTCATCAAAAATAATTATACATGGTAAGTCTGGACTCGAACACAAGGAGCTATGACTTGATTGAGCGATTTGGCTACTGTCGCCTCTGTATTTACTTCTCTATGAAAGCTTTATAGTTTGGAGTTTTATTTAAGTGATAGGCGTTTCTAGTATGCTACTTCACACAGAGTATGTATTCCTACACAATTAACTCTACAAAGTATTTTACTAACTACATCTTAGTTTTATTAACATAAGTTATTTTTCATCCCACATCGACTGAGTAGATACTGACTTATCTTTAAATCTTCAATATATGGTTTCACCGTAAATTTCTTATTTTTCATGCCATGCATATTTTTTGGATTTTTTCTCTAAATGTATATAAAACGCTTAGAAATAATCATAAAATGGTTCAGAGATGACTCAAATCACTTTAAAAATAAGGTCTTGAAACAAGTGTATTTTTCCTCGATCGCGCACATCCCAATGCGGTCTCATTTGTCGGAAATGCGTTCTCCAACCTTGCAAATTGAGCTTCTACTACCTAAATGGATTTGTCACTTGATGGCTTTTTGGTCTCCTTATACGTAGTCACTCCACGAGTCTGATCATCAGTTGTTATGATGTGCCAAAGAACGATTTATACATGTCAAAGGACTTGTGTGTTGGATCACTAAGTCATGTGATAACACATTCTTGAGGATTAATAAATAATATTTTAACCTTAATATAATAAAGTGAAAAGTTAGAACTGCTCCACAGGGACAAATGTTATCTAGAAATACTAGCTAAAATAGTAAAAGAGAAAGAAGAGATGAGACATAAAATGGTTATGTGGGGTTTTGTGAATTTAAGAAGACGGTGAAGAGAAGATCAAAAAGGAAGAACTAAGAAAAAGAAGAATAAGAGAATTGAGAATAGGAAGGTAACAAGAAGGAAGTAAGAAGAAGATGGTAAGAAGAAGAAAGTAAAAAGAGCATAAGAATGTATGAGAATAAGAAAGAAGTAGATAATAACACAACTTAAGATTATTAACTAGTGGATAATATTGATCATCAGTTCTAACAATACAATTTATGTCATGAATCAAAATCAATAAAATATGAAACCGATACAGGTTAATAATAAAGCACAAATAATTGCTTCTCTTAAAATCATCCTACATTGTAGCCAATGATAGGAATTCTATGAGCAAATATGTGATATGTTCATACGTTCCTAGACTGCTTGGGCAAGCAAGATGCAACACACATTAAGATAATCAGAGAGAGTTTAGTCTAGATAGACGGGTCGTGGCCTATCTAGCGTGTGCTTACTAGTAAATGTGCAAATAAATAGTTTTTACTACTTGTTGATTGATATTGGCCTGAGTCTTCACAACAAAATCAATGGTAGAATAAAAGCAATAAATCATAATTTTTCAAGCTATAATATCACACACATTCATTGAGATGTAAAAATAATAAATATACAAACATAACAAAAACTATCATTAAAATCCAACCTTTCAACATGTTCTCACAAGTCATATAACTTAAACCATATAGAGGACTTTAGAGATTCATGGCCATGAAAAATACATAAGAGATAATAAGAAGGAGCTACCCTTATAAACTGTCAAGTTCATCTAATAGGTGTTTCAGTAGATCGCTCGCACAATACCATATTTTGAGATGAAATTTTAATTAATAAATAATGGCCCTCAAATTTTTTTTAAAATCTTCATAGATGATGAATTATTAATAAATAATGACTATACATATGCAATAGCTCCACTCATATATAAACGACCTCATTTAATATAGATTGTAATTTTGAAAAATCAAATTTCAATCCACATAAATTTCCGAGCACGCGGGGTCTCTTTGCAGCAGCTGAGTCGGCCCTGTAATTATTTCTTGACTTTCTTTGAGGCAAGGACTTCACCATTACTGCGTTCTCTGACTTGAGAGAAGGAGATATCAGAAAAAAAGAAGAAAATAATTAAAGAGAGAATGACAGAAGAAGAATAGATACAAGCCTCAAGAGAAGACCCCATATTTATATAATAAAACTAAGGCAAAACCTCTTAAGATTGGGACTCCAAATGTTAAGGAAGCTATCTTATCATGTTGATATTTTTATATGCATCCTCGAATATCTCTTCAAAAGAATATGTAAGTTACGTCTTTATTGCTTGAAAATTGAATGGAAGAAATCCTAAACAAGTTAGGAAATCTTGCTAGCAGAGACAATATGTTGCCCTGCTTGCGCTTGTCGAGTTTGAATCTGACATCGATGAAAACATAAAGCCATATAATTCTTCCATCTTATTGACACAACTTAAACATCAAATTTGGACATCATTTGCAGAGGTTATGGACCCCAAAATATGACTGACAAGCATTGTCAAAAATTAGCAAACATTGCACAAGAGCCACGTGTAAGAATAAATTGATCGCACGCGGTTCTTGCGCGTGGGCAATATGATGAGTCAACATGGGGCCATTCTCTGATTGACTGAGTCTGCACAGTTAGCGCCCAGTCAGTGCGTGTTACTGTTCAATCAGCGTGAGGCTTCCGCGTGTGCATGCACACTTCTCGATTTGTTTTCTTTTATATCTTCACGGTTTTAACTCTCGTTTTGGTAGATTTTATACATATGACGTAATTAGCCTTTAAATAAAAAAAATCAACAGAACCATTACTTTAAACCCCAAATGACCAAGAATTAATGTACTTACATATATAATAAGTCGAAACATTTCAACCTATCATCATGAGACGTTTAGCTTGGATTTTGCCATATTTAAAGCTAAGTAAAGCTTGCCCCGAAA
This sequence comes from Kalanchoe fedtschenkoi, assembly GCA_002312845.1. Lineage (NCBI taxonomy): Eukaryota > Viridiplantae > Streptophyta > Magnoliopsida > Saxifragales > Crassulaceae > Kalanchoe > Kalanchoe fedtschenkoi. The sequence goes on from NQLW01000019.1 coordinate 728,581, forward strand.
GATATCTTGGATGCAACAAGTATCAAAGAGAGAAATTAAAAAATTTAAGAGACTAATATTGCTAGAGAGATAAATAATTCTTTAGTGGTTTGAAGCAAATGAGCCCCTCTCATTATATGCATTGTCACCTCCTCAATAGATGATGAAGATCAGTCTATTCCTACGGATAAGATTCTCATATGCAGAATGTTCCACTACAATATCTAGATAATTACAAATCTTTTGATCTTCCACACTCTTCCATCACCTTCTAGAATTTGGACTTTTGTCTCGATTCCCAAGCCTCCAAGGCAATCTCGAATTTAACTTGATCCTCCTATTTTTGACCCTCTTTATTTATTCTGGCTCCGCTACTAACTTACACAGACCCTTGAGAGTTGAGAATAAAATAATGAACCTGACTCTCTAGTAGTTTCATATCATGTCTAATGTGGAATGTCTGCAGTGCCTTCATTAACAAGAACTTGACATCATCACCGCATAATATCAGCTTGAATTCAATGACAAAGATGGCATCAATTAGTACCATTTTCACCAACTTTTCTTATAAGACTCCACCCCTTCAGATTAAAAATCTTTGGCCTTCTCTTTAGCACCTGCTGAAGTCGATTATGGTTGATTCAAGTAGCACCGCTTGTCTCTTAATCAATAAGCCTACGTACAAACTTATGCCTCTCCATTTTAGCATACAATGGTTTTCTATAGTTATGTGGGTCAATGGATACTTACGGGTATCTTGGAAGCTCGGCTCGGATTCAAATGACAAATATTTTGCACACTGTTTTGCTTGAAATTTGACATTGAGAGTGACATAATGGGTTATATTATTGCATTAACGTGCATAAACAATTATCATTAATGACACTGAAGAGGGAGGGAGGGAGTTGGAAGGTGTCCACAGTGTGCCTATCAGCCCATCAATCCTCATCCTATGATTGATGAATTTGTTACTGCAGTTGTAATCAGTGAAAAATAGAGTTTGTGTGTTATTTATCTGGGAACACTAGCCTCAGCTGCCTTCCTTTGGCCTCGAGCCACAAGCATGTCATAATCCTGCATGTGAGTAGGGCAGAGCCGCACAGGCTTCTTTTATGAGCAACATGATTGTGTAGCGAGGAGCAACGGTGTCGGTGACACAAGGTTATAATCATAAAGTGGAAATCGGAAAGTACCTGTACAATAGCTTGTGCGCACAATTTCCCAGATAAGACAGCACCCTCCATGGACGCTAAATATTTTTGTTTGGTGTAGTCACCAGCCAGGTAAAACCCCTCTAAAGGAGATCTTTGTCGGGGGCGGCATGGTTCACAGTCAGGAACTGTTTTGTAAACAGACCTAAGTAACACAACCAATCTTGTCACTACCATACTAAATACATAATAAAAAAGAAAATCATTATACAAATGTCTTCTAAGATGCATTGAGATATATCTAACTATAAATGATGTTATATCTAACCTTGGGGTCTTCACAACATGATATTTTAGAATTTTGGCTTTGCTCTGGTCAGCAGCAATCTCGTCTGGAAATAATTTTGCAAGTTCCAACATTGTAGCATCAATGATCTCAGAATCACTCCGTGAGATCCATTCTTCTGCCGGTGCAAAAACTAACTCCAGCATGGATTTATTAGGGTCATAATATTCCTGCATAAAAGAACTAATTACTCATTGACAGCTAAACTTCTCATAATCTGAATTTTGTAATTTGGGTTGGTATATCACTAAGGTTATGTTTGGTTTAGGGAAAGTTACGAGAATTTCATACTTGGTTTAGAAGAAAAGTTAAAGGTAAATTAAAGAGAGTTTCAAACTTCCCTTCATTTTTTTCCATTTAAAACCAAACAAAGAAAAATCAAATGAATCCATAATGGATTTCGTTTTCAATCTCATTTTTCTTTCCCTCAATTTTTTCCTAAACCAAACATAGCCTTAAGGGTTACAAAATATCAATTTGTTTTTCATAATTTAGAGTCTACCTTGCAAGTCACAGACATGTCAGCATATACACTCAGAAGTGGGCTTCTGCAAGACAAATTGAAGAAAAAAAATTAATTCTGAAATGATAGGTCAAGTTTATAGCTCTATAGTCTAAATTTAATTGATATTAGAAGTTCAAAGTGTAACACTTATAAAACAATCAGACTGAGTTTATCATAACAAAGATTCATATTAAATAATGATAATGAAAATATCTAGTGTCATTTTAGCCAATTAAATCAGTGAACTTGATGGGAAGAGGTCCAAGTATGATCCCCACCTGCTGAAAAGTAAATGATCATAAGTATTCTTCAGCTTCCTATCAAACCTGTGATCCAAGATAAGAATGTGGGCTACCATGCAATATGATTGAACAAAATGCAGCGACAACAACCAAGTGTCATCATCTAACCATATATGCACATTGATAACTGGGACTCCGACCAATTTGTCCAGTTTCCTGAAATAAGGAAGCTCTTTCCACTCATTCGGCATGAGAAGCTTGAGGATGTCAACTGAATCCACCGAACTTGATTACAATTGTAAGATAGTAATGATCTGCTAACATATAATCAATAAGGCTTAGGATCATACCTGGAGTAGCAAATACATAAGCATCTCCTTGGATTGCCTTTCCATCACTAAGCAAGAATTGTCTCACGGTTCCATCATCATTCAGATCAATTTTCCTTATGCGTGAATTAAGATGGACTTCACCCCCAAGGGACTTGATATGTTCAACAATAGGCATACAGAGTCTTTCAGGGGGATTTCCATCTAAGAAAGCCATTTTAGAGCCATGCTTCTCCTAATGGAATGATAAATTATTAAATAAAAGTCAGCAGTTCATCCCCTATTTTACAATCAATATCAAAGTATAAAGATTCTAAGTTACGAACAGAGTCAACGTGGAGCTACAATTCTACAATATCAATATGTTTCACTACTAAGCCTCGATTTCTCAATTGAAGAGGACATTTAAGAACAAGGGAAACTGAAAAGTGAGATTTCAATGGTATCCACTGAACAGAAGCATTGTAAAATAAGCAGACCTGAAGAAAGCGATTCAAAGCAATCAAAATACATTGCATTGAGAGTTCATCTGGATTTATGAAGTTCAGTGCCTTCGACATGGCAATAAACACCTCATTGGTCACTCTCTCAGGCACACCCTGCAAAGTTTAGATGCAAAATCATAAAATATTTCTTACCCTACTGAGTAACTGAACCTTTGAGAAAGCTCGGACGCTTCCAAAGTTAAAAACAAAAGTAAACTGAACATCTGAAAACAAATATATACTAAGCAGTCCAACAATAAGTGTTAATTTTTCTTCTTGGGACGCCTCAAAATGTATGTCCAGTTACTTATTAAAGAAATTTTTGTGTTTTAAATAGTATACTGCACCCCATCAGATGCAAAAATGTGAAATTCCAAGACCACTTTTTTTCTCATCAACTAATAAAAAAGATAAAAGTTCCTAATATGTGTGAAATAGGAATCTGCATACATTTTATGAGATGGAGAGAGTATAATTTAACTCAATGATCAACACAAAATATATTGGTAATATAAGTCTTCACTTATAAAATGCCATAGAAACTAAGGCCACATACAGGTATCAGTTTTATCAATACTACTGAGAAGTTGTAGAAATCATACTGCATATAAAACTTGGCTAAACTGAATACAAATTATGCTCTCCAAGAGATCATGACTTACTTGCTTCCTCATCCATTCTGAAACACTTAGTGCGTCTTGGGCCTCAACATAAGCCTGGCCACCAACCATGGCTGGCAAGAGCCCGATGGCAAATTTTATTTTTTCGGGCCAAGTCAGCATTTCATTATTCTTCAGAATGGCCCAAATTCCTATAAACACATGTAATAAAAATATAATTAACATTTTCATGAAATTAGTTGAATCATAAAGGAATAACTTTTTCTCTAATATATGTTTTACTAGATAATTTTTGGAGTCAATTGCCAATGTAACACCCATACACATAAAAACATTTCCTAATATAAAAATATATTGTTTCTTCCACATACCATTCAGTGGAGAAGGTAGAATTTCAGGGAAATCAAAACGGCTGAACTCTCCAGGCTTATTTGGCATAGCAAATATCATGGAGTGCTCCTTCCATTGCAATCGGTCATTTATCCCAAGCTCGCCAAATAAATTTTGTACATTTGGGTATGCCCCAACTACAGAATACCAATGTAGTATTCAGCTCAAACTATCAAGCAACTAAAGTGGCAATTGTATATTGTCAAAATTTCAACATGCCAATAAGAAAACAATAACTTCGGACATGACTTTGAACAAAAGATTCAAGTTAACTACTTTCAAATACACAGATTAAAGGCATCCTTCTTAGCAATGTTTGCACTGGAAACAAGTGATTTATAACAAAATATCAGATAAAGATCCGTAAAGTGAAATAATTTACAAAATATATGAAGGCCTGTCTCGTAAAAGTCTCCATCATCATCCTTCCATGCTGCAATCTATAAGAAAAAAAAAAGGCTTACATTTCATGGAAAGCACACGACACACACAAATGTCAAAAACCCTATTAATTGAACAACTTTGAGCAATACAAATGAAAAGGAATGTGTAAGAAGTACAGAGAGGAGCACCAAGTCCAATCACTTGACCATATGAAATTATAGGTCACAACTTATAGATTGAATCACATTGATATTTTTCATGCCATCTTCCTGCCCAATACAAAGAACATACTGAAATTACTCAGACACAACATTTTAGGGATTATCCCTTCCCGGTTGAACATAACAGTAAATAAGGTCCGCCATAGATCTTCCAGCACATTCTATAGTTTCATGATACTAAACCCTGAAATGATTGATAAAAAGGAACTCTCATGTATCAACACTACCTTTGATTGTCATCATTGTTGTCGCCGTCATCATCATTACCTTATTCCGTAGTTTTAACTCCTGTGATCATAGTTCATAGTTTTGATTCTAATAAACAGTCCGTCTAGTACCTTTTAATTTCTCTGATGAATAATAGCTGGGTACAAAGTCCAGTTCCTCTAAACCTATGTGAATTAAGTTGATTACCTTTCTAACACAACGATTCAGATTTTACTGTCCCAAGTTTTTTTTTTAAAATGCATGAGTTGCCATATAGAAGATGTCATCATCGCACACAATTATGTCAGGCCAAGGTTTATGTGTTAATATAGTTGGATCTACACTCACAACAAATTACCAATGAGTGGGACCTAGTGCGGAGAACGATAATCGTCTCGAGTATATATAAAGAGTGCGACAAAAACCCACTTTGATATCATGTTAATATAGTTGGATCTACACTCAAAACCAATTGGCAATGAGTGGGTGAGTCTAATGACATATTAGGATCATTATAGACCATGTGTATGGACGATGTGGGACATAAGCCACTGGTCAACAATATGCAGAGCATAACTTTTTTGCAAGCACTAAAAGTCATTATAAGGCCAAAATTTCAGAATAAAAAACTCAAAAACTGAACCAAAATATGAAGAATGGTGAGAAGTAAATACAAACTAAGATCAGAAACTCAATCCTAACCTTTCCACCTAAAACATCTCTGGCTTCCAGTAGTATCGGCTTATGTCCAGCATCTGCTAAATACTTGGCAGCTGACAAACCAGCCAAACCTGTAAGCAAGCAGAGAGATACAACATCATTTTGACATGATATATGAATGGGACTGTATATGATGCTCGAGATTGAGTTTCTTAACTAGAAAAGTGGTTATTAATCATTGGTTAGATTGAGAATCTATTGTGGAATAAGCATTACCTGATGGACATTAATTACCAAATATGAGGCTGTCAAGCTTTCAAGTCTCAATTTTCAACTTTCAGTCCAACTTACCAAGTGGAAGAATAACACAAACTTATGGTCCCATTTTATTATTATGAAGTGACATCCCTTTTTTAAATGAGAAAAAACAGATTTCTACCTTGATACTGTACTTCAACATTCTTCAGGCACCTAGCAAAAACTAGCTTTCTGCTGAAACAATGCGAGATGTACAGAAAAAAAGTCCTCCATTCAATAATTATAACCTAAGTGATGAAAATGTAAGCATAACTTTTCTGACATCTACCTCTATCCTAGATTCTAGAAGGAAATTTGTCTAATAGTCCTCTTTTTACATCATGAAAACCTAAAGTACGTTTCTTAATACTATCAACTCAAACTGAATGTGAGCACAGGATGCACAATGGAAGAGAAGACAATGTATTTTGGATAAAAAAGTGTAAGCTAATTTATTGCAAACGGAACATTTTTTACCTGCACCAGCGATCACAATCTCCAATGGTTTGATGGGACGAGTTGAAGCACGGAACGTAGACGATAAATAAGCGGCCTCCAAGAAATTAACAGTGTTGTCAATCTCAGGTCTTGGATAATCCACGCAAACTACCTGTGCTGATTTTCATAACTTTAGTAACTGTAGTCAACAGAAAGACTGACTAAGAATTCAGATGAGTGGCTGAGAATAATATGATAGGGAAACCTTAAGAGGCCTAAAGGTGTTCATATATCTTCTTTTTGAATTCGAAATTCTATACTTGAGGCCCATAGAAGCACAGTCAGCGAATGCCAGGTTTTTTGTCTGGGCCGAACAGCATCTCGTGGTGGATGATGAGTTGGAAAACATTTCTAGATTACTTTTCCAGTGGGAATTAGTGGCGGAAACACATGCATATTGAGCCATACCAGAATCCCGAATAAACCTGTTTGAGTTACCACCAGTAACCAACGGAGCCAGAGAGGTCTTCTAGCTGAGCTGCCAATGAAGCAGTAAGTAGTCAGAAGAATAAAAACCCAGTAGCAAAACTGTCCTAAACTATCAATCTGAGAGCCCAAATTAAACTCAATCCTCAAAAATCGCAGCAATGAAACAACCCAGGGAGTACTAAAAATTGAAGTAGCAGGAGTAGTACCACAAAGCTAAAGAAGATTGCACTCACCTCTGAAATTGTGAAATTGAAGTCGTCAGAGTCTGTGCAGCAGCTGAATCAGAGACTCTTTGCGGCAGATAAACGATGTGAAGACCGGTTGGGCAGGAGAAGCATGACGAGGATTCCTGTTTCAGTTTGTTAAAAAAATAGACAGAAATGAATGGTAATGCTCACTTGAGTTGGCCGCTTTACAGACAAACAGCATCAACTCATATAAATATTATATAAATTTAATTTGGTTTGGTTTGGTTTGGTTTGGATAAATGGATAGATAAATCGATTTGGCCGCTTCCACCGCTCAACAGTAGCCGGAATATTCCGGCCTCGGTTTTAAACACCGGTTCAATCAGGAACCAAACTGGTAACTGAACCAGATCTGATATGACTCATCGGTTTGCTAGTTAAACCGGTGGCTTCTAACTAAACCAATTGAATATGTATCATAATGTGATGATTTCTTAGTATAATTATAAGCACTGGGAAACTGTCAACACCGAGTGTGCAATGGAATCAACAGAAATTTTTTTTAAAAAAATAGAAAAAAATATACATGTTATGGGAGTAGGTATGACAATTCAACCGAACCGATCGTAATCGAACCACCCCGCCTCGACCAATATGGCTAATAACCGAGTTGATCATGCTCACGGTTAAAACCGTAACCGAATTGAAAAATATTAAACGGGTAGGTTAGTGGTATTATATTTGTCAATTGTCATATCCGTCCTGACCCGATCCGACTTTAGTTAACCACCCATAATCAATCCGACCGCCCCATAATAATTATATAATTATTTAAATTAAGTAATACATTAATTCTATAATACATATTTAATGAAATGCTTAATTTATAATCACAATATCGTATTCTCATTCATTAAGTTAGTTTATCAGATTGTGCTTATTATATTTATCTAAAACTATTACTTTCCATCATCTACACTTGGTAACTTTCTTGTGTAAGATAAAAAAATCTATCTTTATTTAATTTATTTTCTATTAGTATGCAACAGTTTTATACCCTGCTGCTTTGCAATATTATTCATCCACCTTGTGTTCTAAAATGCAATATTCATTAAGAAATATGGGGTATATTGGGAACCTTTTTGACTACTGATAGGTATTAAGTTTGCATCTCCTCAATACTTCTAGTTTTTTTTAATGCTGCTTTGAGAGGTTATCCTTTGAACATTCTTAATTGCTTCCTAAAATTCCGCTCGTTCCTGTTGTTTTTTGAGGGCTTTGTTCAGCTTATGTCTGGATCTCTTATTCCGTTTTCCTTGTAAGGTGGCTCTTTGGGTTATGTAAGATATACTAATGCCTGGAGTTTGTGAGGAGGTTAGCTCAGTTTCTCCCTGCTGATTCTCTGTTGATGTTGTTTTATTAATTTGGCTCTCAGTGGCAGGTTCAATCCTTTGCATAATATCCTCCTTATTTTCTTTATTGTTTTCCTTATTGCTTCATGGAACTGCTTCTGTAGGATCTTTCTCGAGCAGTTCAAATTGGTATGCAGAGCTGCCTTTGGAAGAGCTTTTTTCGGCTTCCAAACTTCCTTGCCCAACAATTAGTAGGTCTGGTCCCTTCATGGTTTCTTTGGGGACTTAGGCTGTGTTTGGTTTAGGGAAAATTTAGTGGAAAGGAAAATGTGGAGAAAAATTGATAAATCTAATGTTTGGTTTAGATGGAAAATATGAGGGAAAGAAAATTATGTGGAAAGTTAGAAGGAAAGTTAATGTAAATTAATAGGAGTTTTGAAACTTTACTTCAAATTTTCCATTCTAAACCAAACAAGGAAAATAAGATGGTCATAATGAATTTCACTTTTCATCAAATTTTCTTTTCCCTACAATTTTCCCTAAACCAAACACAGTCTTAGTATCTCCATGATCAAATGTCTAGCATTCACTGTATCATGATGGATACCACTCATATATCACCTCTTGTGTAAATTTATAAAATTGAGTGAAGTACTATGATTCGGATTCGCATGTAGCTCGGGTAGGGATTATAACATAATGGCCTCTGCGAGGCAAATTTAAGCATGCATCATTTCGTAGCTCATTTCTCGAGGGCTGTGTGAGAGCTACACTACATTCATGAATTGAAAAGGTTAAGGTGGGTGACATGTTGCTAGATTCCCAAGCCCCTTTTGATTAGTTTTTCGAACAGATACATTGAAGCATATAAAAATCTGCACACGTTATATTATTAAGGTACAAAGCACTAGCAGTCGGGTAATCGGGACCAGGAACACGTGCGGTTCTTGTACATTGTACAAAATTATTTGAAAAACTAAAATAAAAGATACAGGTGGACGACTTTGGTTAAGCCAGTAATCTATTCACATAGAGTAGAGATGCGGGGGAAGCCTAGGCTCGACAGTGACTGCGAGAGGAAATTTCTTAGGCGTAGAAAGCCCGAAGACTTCCTCCATATTCAAGTCTTGGGGGGTCAAGTTGGCTGGCAATTTCCAGTGGAAGCCGTGTAATAGATTTGCCAAGCTAGACTCAATGACCTTGAGCCCCAGAGTATACCCCGGGCACATCCTCCTACCGGACCCAAATGGTAACAGCTCAAAGTCGTGCCCCTTCACATCAATGGATTTGCCGATGAACCTTTCAGGATTGAAATCATTCGGGTTCTCCCACAACTTAGGATCCCTGCCAATCGTCCACACGTTCACTAAAATCCTTGTTCCTTTCAGGATGTCATACCCGTCGATCTGGCAATCCTCCCTCGCCTCTCGCGGGACAAGCATCGGCGCCACAGGGTGTAGCCTCATGGTTTCCTTCACTATAGCTTGGATGTAGGGTAGATTTGGTATGTCTTTCTCGTCAACCCATCTCTCATTTCCAATAACTCTGTCCAGCTCCTCAGTTGCATTCTTGAATACTTCAGGCTTCCTAAGAATCTCTGAAAGAGCCCACTCCACCGTCACCGCAGAGCTCTCAGTGCCTCCAGCAATTAAATCCTTTATAATAAAAAGTGGGATATGAATTTAGTATGAATGTTCCGAATATCGATTGCTTATTATGTGCAGACATGCAACATTTACAGGTATAACGACGAACCTGAGTAAAAGCTTTGACGCCATGCCTCTCAAGCTTCACATCAAGCTCAGGATTGTCAGCAAACTCCAACAGCACGTCCACCATATCGGTCGCCACAAAACTTCCCTTCGAGCTTTGTCTCCTCTCTTGGTGCTCAGTCAGAACATGCTCCAAGAACCTGTCGAACTTCTTGCTCAGTGTCTTCATCCTCTTGATGTACCCCTGCAAATCTAGAAAATCAAGCCAGGGAATGGAGTCTCCTATGTTCAAGACCCCACTCAACAAAAATAGCTCGTCAAGCATCTTCTTAAATTCGTCAGGGGAAACAATGGCGTTCTCGGACTCATCCGTGTACTTCCTCCCGAGAACCATCCTGCTTATCACATTCAGGCTCAAGGTGGAAAGATGATCCTTGATGAGAACGGGGACCTCTGCTGGATGATGCTGGTTAAGGTGGGGGGAAGTGGAACATGAGTATAAGTTGAGCAGTAAAGCCTTCATTTCCTCCTTCCTTATGTACTCGTAGGATTCGAGCCTTTTCGCGCTAAACAGCTCCATTAAGCACATCTTTCTGGCTTGTCTCCAGTAAGAGCCATAAGGGGACCATGTTATGTCTGAGTAGTTGTAGGTTGTGTATCGGCCAGCTGCAAATTTGGGTCTGCCGGCGAAGGTGAGGTCATGGGTTTTGAGAAAAGCCTTGGCCATGTCTACGGAGGAGGCCACTGTGACGGGGAAGGATCCGAAGCGGAGGTGCATGAGGGGGCCGTAGCGTTGGGAGAGGTGGTGGATGGACCGGTGGGGTAGAGAACCAATGAGGTTGAGATTGCCTATCACCGGCCAGGGCTTGGGTCCTGGTGGAAGATTGGCGGCTCGTCTCCCGCCGCCACGACGACGACGAAAGTAGGCCGAGAGTAGAAGCGTTAAGGCGATGGCCAGCCATGCTAGGGCGTGTGGCACAGTGAAAGAAGAATCCATATATCCTGAACCTCAAGGTGCACAAATTGGTGATGCAAGAAATGGAGAATAATTGGAGGTACTTATAGCTTGAAAGTTGTCTCTCACCCTACTCTTGACTTTCCCACAAGACTTCCCACAATTATTACTCACAGAAATTCTTGAACCGTATTCACCCGTGGTCGACATCCAATAAGAAGTCGTCACGTGACACGTTGAAAAGTCAAAAGAATAATCATCGCATGTAATTTTGATTTTTCAACGCGCCACGTGGCGACTCCCAATTAATGTTGTCCATCACCACATGTTGAACACAGTCCACCTAAGAATCACTCTTATTACCCACAACGTTATTTCGTTGCATCTTCTTCTTTCTCCTTGCGAATCACCCACTAATACCAAATAGTGGTGATGAAAGGTCGTTAAATTGTCTCCATCATCGCTGTGCTTGCATCTGGCAATATCAAAGCCCTCAAATAGTGCTTTAAACCTTGTAAGCTTTATGCCTTTTCTGCTTTTGTTTAATATTCTTTTTTTTTTTGTATATTTTACCAAATTCTTGCAATTGATCAACGGAGGGTCATGTCAGATTTGGGTTGTTGATGAGTTGATATGATCTATCACGTGGATCATGGATCAATCATTTGAGGATTGTTAATTGATAGTTTGATCAATCACATGTCATGTCGAAAAATCAAAAAAATTTAAAATCAATAAATATTTATTACGTATCACTTAGACTTTTCGACACGACATATTAACATATATATATTAATGATGTACGTGGTGGTGTGAATTTAAAATTTTCTTTAACTTGAGAGGACATTATTATATAGTCATACAAAATTAAGTCAATGGCATTACGTACTAGTATAGTATATGGTTATGACCTGTTTGGATGGAGTTTTCTTGGTTGTTGCAAGGGAAAAAAGTAGCAGCAGCCTTGCGTCAATTATTATTATTGACCCAAACTACATGACTGCAATTTCCTCGAAATGCGACTCTCGATCCCTCCTTTGGATAGACGACTTAAAAGCAGACTTTGTGAGTGGGAGCAATAGTAGTACGTAGATCACAAGTTGACCAGTCAATGCAGCCGGAGGGGCATGAATTATTTGTTCTGGACTCTGCTACACGTGTGGAGCCACTGGGGCAACCGAGTTGTCCGTCCCTATCAATTCCACCTAAATATTTATATTAATGTAAAAATAAAATTAAAATATTTATATATATAAAAAAATAGATTTACATGATTAATTTCAGTTAAATTTTTAATTTTATCTTCAAATTCAATCAAAATTTTTATTATGTAATTTTACCCCCGAACAAAAAATCCTGAATCTCCACTGCTCTCCTAAGCTGTTGGTCCATTTCATTATTTCAGTGATTATGGATTGTTTGGATGGCTTTCAGCTCAAGTGTTAATGTTTTGAATTATTATGAAAGCTATCAAAACAAAAATGGAAGTGTACAAATTTTTTTTAAAATAATTATTTTGTGGTGAATTCTTAATCTCAAATTCTATATGACGCACTTTGAATGACTATATACATTTTCTACTTGATTTAGTTACTATTATATTCACAATAATTGTTAATTTATGTTATTATTATTTTTTTATCATTTATCTCAACTTAATACTCTTAACTTTGTGATATTTATTTTTTCTAATTAAATCTACTTGACACGTACTATTTAATTCCTCTTTTTATTTTTATATTGTATTTAAATCGTTATAATCATATATCAATTAAAAAATAAAAAATGAAATTATTCACTAGTTCTCTAACATATCTCACGTGTATGTTATTATCTAAATAATACATTAATTATATTATGAATGTGGATCAAACGAAATTCATTTTGGATTTGTAAACTGTGAACTATATATTAATATTAATTGATTTTGGTTTATCCTATGGATCATAATTTAATATTAATTAAAAAAATATCTGATTTTATATTTATTAAATTCAGTTAATTGTTTTCCTAAATCTCCGCTTATGCTTATCTACAAAAAATCAGTTAGTATCTCTTTTATCTCTCCTCAATATTCTTCCTTCATTTATTTGCTCTCTTGTTGATCAACGTATCTTTTAATTTAATTCCGTATATACACGACTATATTCATTGTCTTCTCCAATCTTCATGTCGTAGTGGATAACTTTTTATCAAACTCGAGCAACTCATATTTTCTTATATCAATCTTCATGTCGGAAGGCATAACGAAGCAATGAATCCTTATCAGGTCTCTTCCAGTGCACTAGTAAGCTATAGATTTAGAAGCATATGTTATCTTCGATAACGCAATTCCACTGCGTTGTCCTCATTTATATAATGATGAAACTTATCATCCCTATAATCACCAATTGTGGAGGATCTCAGATGGATCTCCCATCTTTATTTTTTTAGATACATGAATTTCTGAGTTTAATAGTGCATGTCAATATTTGTTGTTTTTAGAATGGTACACCTATCAATTTTGATGCACATTTTTTTAAGCATCAAACTAATAGTGCACTATCTCAAATTTGAAAACAAGTCACCATGAAATGATATTAAGTGCACAATATATTATGAGAAATAACCATAAAAGAAACTGAAATCAAATTGTGCACCAAAAATCAAATTATGCACCAAGATTGAATTGTGCACCAGTGCACATCGATGGAATTGCGCACCAAAATACATAAAAGGTTTTATGTGCATTAAAAATGATAAGAAAAATGTTATGTCAAAGAAATTAAATCGTAAAAAGAGAAGAAAGAGAAAAGTCATGCAACAAATCTAACAGGAGAAAGAGAAAAAAATCAGACGTTTGATTCCTTATTTAATGGAGAAAATCGTGTAATAAATCCAACAACCAATAAATAATGGTTTTATTATCTTTTTAAAATCAGATAATAAATCTACAAAAAAAACTATAATCGTCAGATGGAATATAAATCAATTATCAAGGATGGTTCACAGTTTACTAATCAAAAATGGTTTTCATCGGATTTGCCCTAATTATGTTATTATCTGAAGTTAGAAGTTATTATCTCACATGTTATTTATTAATTATACAATTATTATATAAATAAATAAATAATTAATTATTATATATTATTTAAATATTGAATTAATTATGTACTCAATTGTTATTTATTTATTTAATTTTTATGTTTATCAATTTCAATATAAATGATATTTAAATAAGAGAAAAAACCTTAAAGGATCCGAACTACTATCTCTTACCCAATTATAATCTGAACTATCACAATTTATTCACAATTTATAAATATGATGCAAACCATTATTTTTAATGGAGATCATAACAGTGATAGTATAAAGTTAACAGCTTCAAACCAAAGCGTTAATAAAATTAAAAAATAAACGTGGGCTCCATCCATCACCCACCTACCTCCCATCCATCTCCTCCTCCAGCTTCAAACCAAAACCCAGGAGATAAAGCAGTTGATGTGGGAGGTGAAGCCGATTCAGTAAACCGGTAAGCAAAACGAGCAGAGCGGTGATGACAGTGCGACATGAAGCCAGTGGTGGTCACGACAGCCATGGGTGAAACATTCCACTCAACCGCGATGGATTTCGGATGGTGGATGCTGTTGGGATGAACGCCTTCACAAACGGGTCCGGTGAGTTTCTTCTCAAAGAGACCTATCTGCATCTTGGTGGAGGAGAAATTTTGAGCAGAGGCAAGATGTAATATTTCTTTATTTGATAATAATTAAATAATAATGATAATAAATAAATTATAAGGTCAATTATAAATTATTTGTAGTTTTACAAATTAAGTATTGTACTTTCTAATTTTTTTAATTCGAATACTCTAAAATTAATTTTGAAATTAAAAAAATAATATAATTCACCTTATTGATTGTGGATTCTCATTATTATTTACTAGCTTATATGATTTGTAGTGTTGTTGTACTAAATATTATGAATTGTAGTGTTTTTTGTTTCAAAATTAGTTTTAGAATACTTGAATTGAAAAATTTTAAAATACGTTATCTGATTTAAAATCAGGTGAAAATACAGATTATATGTAATTTTTCCTAAATAATAAATAGAAGATATAATCAGTTAATTGGAGCCCGATAATAACCCAAAAAAAAGAAGAAAGAAATCCTACGTCGTTTAGGGTTAGTAGACCGACAGTGTGTATATATATATACTTAAAAAGTAGAAGAAAAAGAAAAGAAAAGAAGAGAAATCCAGTGGAGTCCCGTGGAGCGTGAAAAGCTTGCAATTGAAGGTGAGTACAAAAACAAATTTATATATATAACAGAATAGGTTCGGGAGTGTCGTGAAGCTCTCGATCGGTTCGATTCGGTCTTGATTGGTTCAGTTTAATTTGAAATTGATCGGTTTAGTCTGGTTTCGGTTAATTTGATTCGGTTTGAAATCGATTGATTCGGTTATGTTTTAAATATTAATGAATTGATATGGTTGTAAAGACACCAACCGATGGGACCTGACCATGTTTCTTTAATTATTGTTGTTTACTAGTTGAAGAGTAGATGTAGACATGTGTACGTTCCATCATGACATAGAACCCACAACATGGGGTTATCAACACCTAAGTTAAAGGTAATTGCATTAGTTAATTAGGGACTATTATGGTTAAATTAGAGAGAGTAGCTAGTAGGCTAGGCTAGCCAAAGAATTAGTCATACGTGTAGGATTATTTTAACGGTGGTAAAAAAATTATACTCCGAACCAACTTGACCAGAATCTGTTATGAGTTTTAATTCATGGTTGTTATTACCATAGGTTGAGAACCGGAATTGAATTACAAGACGAATTGAGTATACAATTTCAATCCTAGTTGAGGTGAGTAAATAATTCATGTATATTTTCTTTCATGCAAAATTAAATATGTGACTGATAATGAAGCGTATTGGATATAATACGTTCATAATTTATACCCACGTGAAAAAAGTGAAACTGTTATATTGTGCATTCATTCATTCACGTGTTGCATCATGTCTGCGACGTTCTATTTACACGAAAAGATAGCGCATTCTATTATATGATTGATTTTATGATCCGGATAGGCAGCGATGACTGCCTAGCCAAAAAGGGCTTACGTCGCAGATCATGTCTGTCACGCATGCATTTGACATATGACATTCTAATGTGATATACGGTATACATGTTCAAAATAAATTATAAATAACCCCCTACGTACATAATAAAAGTACGAACGGTGAGCGAGCCGCACGTAATTAATAAAATATTAATTAAATAAAGCAAATCTCTCATTCGGCTCGCCAAATACGTAGCGAGTTGTTTACTCATAGAGTGAGTCTTTGACTCACCCCCAATGTCTAAATTTTCTTTAAGATCAATAATCGTTCAGTTAGTGACGGTCTTCGTGTAGCAACGAGCGAGCTCTTCAGTACGGTGTCATCCAGTTTATAGTCGTTCTATCTAGTGGAGTCAGCAGTTATTTTCCTTTCTTTAATTTAATTATTTTATTATTGTTAGTGGTCGCTCCGATGTATTTGGGCAGGTTTGAGTAGGACTTAGAATTGTTTTAATTTTTAATATTATTTATTTAATTAGTTAGTACGTTGAATATTTGATTTTGAATTTTCTTCGTCGAGGCTTGTTTGACTAAAAAATCAAAGGATAAGTCAAACATTATCACGATCCATATTTTTCGGGTCGTGACACAAGACAAGCTCGACTTATGATTTTGTCGAGCAGATGCAAATAATTGTATGTTTGGGTTGTGAAAGCCAAAGAGTTTAACATATTCATAAGTGAGCTGCTGGCGAAGGTGAAGCTTGAAAATTTCAGAGGCATAAAGAACAACGTAAGCTCCAACAGTGTGAAGTGGGATCAGGTGTTTGCATTTTCTACGGATTGTATCCAGTCAGCAATGGTGGAGGTGTTTTTGAAGGAGGAGGAGAAGAACAACTATCTGAGGGGATTTACTTCGATTTGAATGACGTCCCACGAGGGTATCGCCAGATGACCTGCTTGCGCCGTAGTGATACCTGTTGGAGGATGAAAGGAGATAAGTCAAAAACGGAGAAGTTCTTGATGTCCATAAGGATCAAAACTCAGGCCGACGAGGCCTTGTCCGAGACGTGGCATTTCAAGGCCACAGATGTTCATTTTGATGGGTTGTGCTTGACCAAGTAGAAGGTTTATTTTTTTACCTAAGTTATGATATGTGAGAGTTTCAACAATTAACAGCACTTAACAGTGTTAACTTTATATTAACAATGTTAAGATGTCCGTTAAAAATTAATGGTTTGCATCTAATTTAGAAATCATGGTAGTTCGGACCGCAATTAAGTAAGAAGTGATAGTTCGGAATCCCTTAGAAAAAAATACAAAATGGTATTTTTAATAGCTGACATGTATCTTTTTTTTATTTTCTATATAATGATGTGAGTTAAATTATTATAGTTCCAAATTTACCAAGAGATGAAGACCAAGAATGGTGTCGCTCACGTGATAATTATCAAAAAAAATTAAATATTAATTTATTTAATTTTCTATGCATATCGAGGCAACTTCGATTGTCATCTTCGCTGGCTCGATGCTCATAGGATAGAATGATCCGAACTTGATAGTGTCACTCGACTTTTTTGACAACCTCTGGTCCTCGCTTTCTATTATCAAGTCTAGCGACTACAAGCAGGTCATACTCTTAACCACTGCTGATACTCGCATTCGTTGCAAAGAGCATGAAGACAGAGGGTTATAGAGCCTAGATTCTTTTATTACACTTATTCTAAGCTTAATTATAATTACATGTCTATCCTAAATTAAGACATGCTAACTTATAAATAAAACAGACTACATCGTAAATGTAATAAAAATAACTTTATAAATAAAATATGGATAGAGTAAGAATATAATACAATACTTGGAGATCTGTAAATCCATCGGAACAAGAGGAGACTACTCGCTCGCGGCTAGGTTCAAAACCATGAGTTTTCTATAAATCTAGATAAAAACTATGAAAATAAGTGTCGAGAGAGATGATCTTCCTTAACTTGATTCTCACTAGGATCTCACTTGAATTTTTTTTCTTGTGTAGTGAAAAACTCCATTTTTACTGGTGGGAATGAGTGCAGAAGGAAGCGAGTTAGTGACTATTGAAGACGGAAAATTTCCACCATGAATCCTCCATTTCATGCTTCCTATAACTCTTACTCAACCGAGTAAGATCCTTAAGTAATTCCTTACTCTGCCGACTGAGTTGTTCTCGGTCGAGTAAAGTTAGAGCGTATTTCTTCTACTCGACCGAGTAGATGTAATAGATGTTCTACTCAACCAAGTGAAATCAAGGTCAAGTTCTCCACTTGACTAAGTAAAGCGTATTAAATGCTAACTCGAACCGAGTAGATTCCTTTGTATTTTAGCCACTTGGACCGAATAAAAAATCCTTCTTACATTCACTAGGAATGTGTGGATTTCAAGAGATCTTCAAGCCACTTGATGAGTCTACTCATTTGAGTAAAATTTATACTTGATCGAGTATATACTAACTTATCTTCATTTTTCACTTTTTGCCTCATTTTTACCTTAACTTCTCACTTTATACACAATTTTTAGGATGTTTTTTCTGAATAAGCATAAAACATACAAAAGCAGAGACAAAATGATTTGGGTATAACTCAAATCACCTAGAAATGAAACCTTAAAACTGATGTATTTTCCCCGATCACCGTCTTGCCATCCTTTATTTTGAGAACTTTGTCTTGTTGCGTTCTTGTGACTTGCAACAGGGAGCATTCAGAGAATAAAAAAAAGACTTGAGGATGAGATATTATTTATAAAATAAGAGAGACCTATTTACACAAAGTAATGACGTCCTAAACGTACTAAGAACTTTGAATATATTCTTAGGAAGCTTTCCGATAAGTCTTGATCGGTGTCTTGATTTGTCTCTTTGAATATATCTTCAAACGACTCTGAATATTGCGTCTTAATCACTTGGGAGTTAGTTGAATGAAATCTGGGTAGAATATTTTTAAAAAATGAAAGTATATACAATATACATTTATTTTATGCACCCACTCAATTACAAAGGGATTTAAACTCTAATCACATGGATTGTAATGAATCATTCATCAACCTCCACCAAGCCACACGCCTGATGGCATCTCAGCAGATTAAGAGATCTTATTGGGTTAGATAATTTTCCTCTTTGCGGGCACATTGACGATGCAGAATCCAATTTTAACTCAGGCAGGAAAGTTGTAAATTTTTTTTTCTATATAACACAACTTAAATCATATAAACTAGACTTCTGTGAAGGAAATTATAAATCTCAAAAGTTGAAAACATTAACCATGTCGCGTGCAACCTTCAACTTTTTTTTATTGATTTTATTTTTTTCAATTTTAATTTCATCCCTATTTTTAATATATTTTTCTTTTTATCATATTTTTCAAAGACATAGTTATGGACTGCATTATTTTATTTAGAACACGCAGTTTGAAGTAGTGTCTATTTATTTTTATATGGATAAGAGATGGATAAGAGAAAATTTCAATTTCAAACTACGGCATACAAAAACATAACCATTGTATTGTTGTCAACTGTATTTTTTTAAAGAATGATAAAATAAAAAAATAAAAAATTAAATAATGTTGTGTTTGGTATTGTTCTACATTGTCCAAATTGGGCTTTAATGTGATAATATTATATAGTTAGGCTTAATTGATTTTGAATGTGGAATCAACTAATCTTGTTTATTTTAGGGAAGTTATGAGGGGCACAATGAGATGAAAATTTCACCAAAATAAAAAATGTTTGAACATTTTCTCACGAGGTTTTCATCCTAACCAAACAAAAAAAAGAAACAAATTTCATGAGTAACACTTTCTCTCATTCATTGTTAATTGATTTTGAATGTGGAATCAACTAATCTTGTTTATTTTAGGGAAGTTATGAGGGGCACAATGAGATGAAAAATTTCAACAAAATAAAAAATGTTTGAACATTTTCTCACGAGTTTGTCATCCTAACCAAACAAAAAAAAGAAACAAATTTCATGAGTAACACTTTCTCTCATTCATTGTTAATTGATTTTGAATGTGGAATCAACTAATCTTGTTTGTTTTAGGGAAGTTAAGAGGGGCACAACGAGATGAAAAATTTCAACAAAATAAAAAATGTTTGAATATTTTCTCATGAATTTTTCATCCTAACCAAACAAAAAAATGAAACAAATTTCATGAGTAACACTTTCTCTCCAATTTTTTTATCCTTCATATTTTCCCTAAACCAAACACACTATAAAACATAGCTTAAATTTGAATAAAACCAGAAAAAAAGTTTGGAAAAAAAATCTGAAATTTATGACTTTTTATTTCCTGGCCATATGCAGGTCAAGTATCATTGACTGACTCTTAGATGATTGTGTTCATCACGTGATGGTAGATACCACCAATAAAAAATTATCATTGAAAAAAAAATTACAAGTAACGATATACCATTGATTTGAAAGTTTTTAATTTTTCTACGCGCTACGTGATTTTTTATTGGTAGTGTCTACCGATAGACACAATCCACTCAAAAATCACTTGCGTTTGGTATTGTGCTGCTGGCAGTATGTAATCCGTACGTGGATCATCCCATTATTGGAAAATGCGACATACCATGATTCAAAAACAAACAAACGAACTTGACAAAATTTCCCTAGAACGTGAACTCTCATTTCCATTCTGACCACAGTAGTATTTAAGAGAGGTCTAACATATTTATACATTACTAGGTTAGCTGATTGCTGTACCTTAAAATACACACTAGCAGGAGCAGCATCTCACCTTTTCTTCTTCTTCTTTATTCAGGAAATAAATCTCTAAAGAGGTTGCTGCATGGTGACAATGAGTGGGCTACTCACATTGTGCCTTCCGTCGCTCCATATTAGATATCCACTCTTCATGCTTGAGCTCCCCGGCGACAAGCTTCTAATGGCTTCACATTCCACCCTCACAAGGAAACTCAACTTCTGTCCCACCCTCCTGAATGCCAGCTTCTCCGGCTCCACTGTCACCCGCACCCCCTCCGGAGGCTTGACCGTAGCCCTGTACACTGATTCGGCCGCTCCTACATTTGTCACTGTCCTGATAAAATGCGTAGACATTTTGCGCCGACCGTATTGCTGGAACACTGCGGACATCGATGGGTAATTCAAATTCCCTACGTGCCCGGCGCGCTTGGCGCCTTTGCAGTTGGCGTTATTTGTCCTGGTTACGACCTCAATGTTCTTCAGAGTGTAATTGGAATTGCACAAGAAATCTGTGTAGTCGTACGAGCTCAAGTCGTAGATCAGGCCAGGATCCATCGCGTTTTGTGGATGGACATGGCCAGCGCCAAAATCTTGCACTGTGGAAGCATTTCCGGTAGACTCGTCCAGCATTGTTTCTCCTTTGCTGTCCGACGTATAAGCGGTGGTCATGAGGGCTGATCGCACGGCGGCGGGGCTCCATTCGGGATGAGCAGCCTTCAGCAGCGCAGCCAGCCCGGACACGTGAGGGCAAGCCATTGAAGTTCCAGACAAAATATTAAACTCAGTCCTCCTCTTATCGGATGCAATACCAGACGGGCCAACCCGGTCTGGCCAGGCCGCCAGTATGTTCAACCCGGGAGCAATCACATCCGGCTTCAGAATTTCAGGGGTCTCCGGGTTCGGCCCGCGTGCCGAGAATGAGGCCACGACAGGTGCTGGCCGCACACCAAGCCTTGTACCTCTAAACACAATAGTGGCTGTTGGTGGCGACTTGGAATACTTAGACTTTGAAGAAATGTACTTGCGGATCTCATCACCAGCAGATGCGCCTACGGAGGTGGCCGGCAGCACATGGCAGTCTGCCACCAGCCCTTCACCGTCAAAGACACCGTTGGCGAGAATCATCCCGACTCCTCCGGATTTTTTAACCACTTGGCCTTTGGCGGCTCTTGAGTTGATACCTCTGTCGCACAAAACAATCTTTCCTTTCACCAGTTGGGGATCAAGGGAACCCTCCAAACAGAGCGAGGAGGAGTAGCCGTCGCCCCCTTCGCTTCCGGCATATATCAACGGATACATCCTTCCGGGGGCGAGGCCAGGCCCACCGTAGAGGCTCACACCCGGGACAACTCTTCCATTTCCCAGCTTCACATTCGCTGGGAAATCCCTGTCGATGGTCCCGGCGCCGACGGTGGTGACCCAAGGGGCCACGTTGGTGACCGTCAACCCTCCCGGACCACCATTTCCTGCAGAAGCCGAGACAAACACGCCCGCGTGAGAAGCTCCGAAGGCGGCGATGGCAATGGCGTCGAGGTAGTAAGGCACCACAACGCCACCGACACTGAGCGATATGACATCGACTCCGTCAGCCACGGCGGCGTCGAAGGCTGCTAAAATGTCAGCGTCGTAGCAACCTGCGTTCCAGCACACTTTGTAGGCGGCCAGTCGAGCCTTGGGCGCCATTCCTGCGGCCACGCCACGCGCGTAACCCAAGGTGGAGGCCGGAAACACATACCTCCCGGCCGCAATGGAGGCTGTGTGAGTCCCGTGGCCGTCGGTGTCCCTGGCCGACCTCCACTCGCTCGTTTCATTCATCTTACCGTTGGTGGCTTCGTACCCACCGCAGAAGTACCTGGCACCGATCAGTTTCCGGTTGCAGGAGCTCGCGGGGAACTCCTTACCAGCGACGCACTCGCCTCTCCACTTGGCCGGCACGGGACCCAGATCTCGGTCGTTGAAGCTCTGCCTCTCAGGCCAGATTCCGGTGTCTATAACCCCAATGACGAGATCGGATCCGAAGTCGGTCTCTCGGAGCAACCCAGCATTATCGGTGGTCTTGAGTCCAAGAAAGTGCGGGGAGCGGGTGGTGTGGGGATGGCGGACCTGCTGGGGAATGACTGAAACGACGCCGTGTAACGACTCCAGCTTGAGAGCCTCGTAGGTAGAGAGCTTGGCGGAAAAGCCATGTAGAACGGTGGCATAGGTGTGGATGATGCGGCTACCGGGTAGGGAACCCGAAGCTGAAGCTGAGAGGGTAGTGAGAACAGAATCGTACCAGTGTCTGTGGGTTGGGAAGATGGAGGGCTTGGCGTCTCCTCGGACCACCACTATGAAGGTCTGGTCGTCATAGGTATCATCAGCAACTGAAGCAACAACGTACGATGATAAGATTAGAGACAGCAAAATGAGCAAACGTGTGAAGTTAAGGAGGGTTGCTGCCAATGCCATTGATACGAAGAAGGAAGGTAGCAGCTTCAAGATTTTCTTTTTCCTTTTCTCTTCTTTTTGTTGGTTGAGATGATGATGATGATGATGGAGATGTTATTTGTATCATAAGATGAATATTTGGGTAACTGTGTGGTTGTGGTTGGATTTTGCGTGGCTACATCAGTAAAAGACTACGGGTGTTGTTTGTTTTTTACAAAGTGGTCAAGGAGGTTAGGATAATATTCCAACTATCACCGATTTGAATTATCAAGATTTTTAAAAAAAAAATTAAATTGATTTTCTAAAATAAAATTTTTCATTACATTCTTTAACTTATATTATTATACTCTGTATGTCTTCTTTTACATATCACTTAATCAAATTTTTTGTCCACATTTACTTGTCACTTAACATATTTCAATGCGTATTTAATATCAACAATTACCTTAAAATGTCAAACATTAATCACTTATCAATAGAAAATATATTCTTTACCAATAATCATCTACGAATTTTACTTTTTACACGAACTTTTTCAAAAAACTATTAATCACCTACTTATTAAATTTGTTCAACCGCTGACATTAACTTCACCTTAATCTACTCAAATTAATATTAAACGACATGTATTAGTGGACAGAGGAAGTAAGACTTAAATTTGTGTGTGAATTACATCGTTTGATACTAAAATAAATAATATCATTTTACACACTTAAAGAAAACGACATATTTGCATATTCAATTATCAATAATTCTCAACAAATTTAATAAGATCAATTATATCTAAGTGTTTAACCAAAATGATCTTAAACATCATTCAAAATCAGTTTAATTTTTTTTGTTCATCGCATGTTTTTAAAAATTGTGATAGTTGAAATCGTAATAAGATAAACGGTGAATAATTCTACGTACTTTTTGGGATTTTTCTGGTATATAATTGGGCTTAGTGTATGGGCCTGCTGAGCTGTCTGGTCAACTTTTGTCTCCTCTGTGGGGGCCTTTTCATAATAATAAGAAATCTATCAAAAAGAGAGGCAATAAGTGAGGGTGGGAGTGTGGTTTAAAAGTGAGTGCTGAATACCAAATACTACTACTGCAGAGTGCAGACTGCACTTGTTTTATCTGTGCGGACGCTGTGTTGTGTTTACTGACTGTGTCAGATTGGACTTATAAGGCATCCACATCAAAACAAAATAAAAATGAGATTTGTGTCATATCACATCAGATTTGTGTCATATCAATTCAATTTTGTCATAAATCTATTTTTATAAATCTAAATCCACAATGAAACAAACCTTTCAAACCTCTGCGCATGGATCTACATGTCATATTATACATTTTACTATTTTTTCATATTATTTTAAATAATTTTTTTTCTTAATTTATTAAATATTTAATTATTTATAATTGTTAATTAAAATATTAATTATCAAATATTTGATTATTTATAATTATTAATTAAAATATTAATTACTAAATATTTGATTATTCATAATTTATTAAAATTGCTATGTTTGGTTGAAAGCTCATGCCACGTGTCATGTTATGGTGTGAGAAGCTATAACCACGCTTCTCCTCATAAGCGTGGTAATAGGTTATTAGAATAATCAATTACCACGCTTCTCCTCATAAGCGTGGTAATATGTTATTAGAATAACTAATTACCACGCTTCTAAGTTAAAAACATGATAATATGTTATTCTGAATATTTAATATATACCGATTACCACGCTTTTATCTTTAAAGCGTGATAATTGCTTTTTTTACGAACCGCTTCGTGCAGACGAAACGCTTCGTTGTCAGAAGGTCACGAACCTGTTTCCACATTGAAACGAAGCACTTTGAAATCTGACACAAAGCTCGCAACAAAGCTTCAATGTGGATGCCCTAAAATACTACAATTTTACTCAGCCAACCCTCTCTTTTCCCTTTGGAGTAAGAATTGAGAATGGTATTCCGATAGAGCATTCGGACGGATCTAATTAATTAGAATAAAGGATAATTGGATAAGTGGGGAATATGTATCACAATTTGAAAATAGTGAGAGTATAATGGTTCAATAGAAAGTGTTATTTTCTGACACGTGTCTGTCGCATGTCGCGCACTATCTCCCTCTATGCGAAATTCATTAGGCTTAATTTTTAGTTCTTAAAATCTATTTATATAATTATTTTCATAATTTTTTAAAGATAAATTTCATATTTATTTGTAAAAAAGTATATGATTTAATTTAAGATCCATTTTCGATATGTTTTTAATTTTTTTTGTAAAACAAAAAGTATAAGAGTTTAAAGTATAAAATACAAAGTTCATATTTTAGATTTATATTTCAAAACTTAAAGTACAAAGTACAAAATTTAATGTTCAAAGTTTAAAATAAAACTAAAAGTTATGAATTTTGAACTTTATATTTTATTTCTTTGTACATTGTATTTTTGAAAAAAAAAACATATCCACAATGGATCATAAATTAAAACTTGTATTTTTTATAAATGATTATGAAATTTGATTTTAAAAATAATATCAAAATAATTACATAACTTAATTCTAAAAAGTGAAAAAAAGTAATAAATTTGTGTAATGAGAGAGGGGGAATGAAGTGTCATATGTGGAAGGAGTTAGTGGGACACGTGACAATTAGTTTTTGTAGTGGGACATGCGACACTTCTTCGTTCGCTATAAAATTAATCTCATATTATCCTTATGTAATGGGACACGTTGGTAAGTTTTATTTGAGTTCTAAATTCTCATCAAATTTTTCCACTAATTTATCTCAACACCAAGATTCTTTATCCGTTATATTTGAGCTTGAAGAACATCACAATGAACAATTGAATGAAGAAGTTACTAACAAACCACATGCTAATGTTCACGAGCATTTTATTGATGTCCAACCGGACGTCCCAAAGGAAACTCCTCTCACTCAGCAAGTTGAGATTTTAAAAGAGGTAGTGAAATATAAATACCTTTTGATTTATACAAAGAATTAGAAGTTTGGTTTGTCAATCAAATTAATAGATCATGGCACACCACCTGAAGGATCACTCAAAAAATTAAATATGGTCGTGTCAATCAAAATTGATGCTCCATATGAACATGTGTTCCTTACGTCACCTCTAAACCTCCTGATAACTTCGATTTATATGGTTAATGATATTTTGAGTACGAGAGGCAATGCATATTATGGTCATATCTTTGAAGGATCACTAGAAGAGGTTCTGCCTGAAGCTGCAACATCCTGTCATATTTGGTGGACAATTATTCTAATAACATTTCAAGATGGATTAAAGAAAAATAATTTTCAAGGCCTCTTGAGAAGGGATTCTAGCAAAATAATTCTTAAGAGTGATTTCTAATGCCACCGCTCTTGCTACGTCTCTCTAAGATATTGAAATAGTAGGCTTTTACGAAAAATAATTCACTCCGTCAGTTTTTTTTTCTTAGTTTTTTGGAGAATATTCAGGGCTTGAGGGATTTTAATTGCTCAATGATTATGTTTGAACCTAGCTGTGGAGAATTTATGGTCCCCAAATTTGATATGTGCCAAAGTGTACAAGCATTGGATTTTTGTAGGACTCTAAAAGATGAAAAATAGGTATTTAAACTACAGAATTATGGATGGAATCAATTGAGCTTGAGCCAGATGGTGTCAAGTGCTCAAGTTTCCAGGCGAGATATGATGGTTCGATCTGGATCGTTTTGCTTCAAAGTAGGAACGGCCCATGTCGTGCATATGTGTGGTTGCGCCTCACCCTTTACACAAGTACTACTTCATTTTGTCCTCTTGAATTTATATAATGTGAGAATCACAATCATTATTCAACACCAATAAATTGAATTTTTTAAGTAATAGTTACTTCTTTAACATTAATACTTGTAGTGGAAGTCTTACTTCCCCTCTCAGTCTTTTGATCATGAGGGTATAATGTATGGTTTTGTAATCCAGTACTTTGGTTCATTACGATGCTGACACTATTTGCCACTTATGACTCTTGATTTATCTCACTCTGTATGAGTGACTTAAATCTCTTAAGTTTAGTTTGCTACTGATGTAAATTTTCAGGACTATGATTATATGTAATTATGAGGTATTGAATACTTACATGAGACAACTCGCACCATTAAAATCATATTTATGCTTCTTGTAAGCATATTTCTCCTTGTGGGGAGCATTCAGAAGCAGGAACAATTTTAGACAGTAAAGAATTTTTTCTTCTTCACTTACTTGAGAACAATACTTAAGTTTTAATCCAAAATTGATTTCCATTATTTTTATCCTTCTCAAAAATAGATCATAATAAAGCTAACTGGAGCTAATACAATAAATTAGAAATCTACAATAGACAAATGTAAACAATGGTTAGTAATGGTTCATATACTTGTTACATTATCAAATCATCTTATTATACTTCAAAAATGGCCCTCCTCAAGTACACTAAGCCAAGATCTACACTTCATTAAACCATGCATTAACTTTAGTATTTCTCTCAAGATTTAACTATGTAAGTAAGCAACAATTGCTAGTTGCATCATATGCAACTCTTGTTGATCGGTTGACATATAATGTCATGATATCCGAACCCTATGCCTTACGACCCAAGACTGTTTGGGTCATTCTAAGCTAGCCAAGGCAAACATATGAGTAACTTTTGCTCAACTTGCCTCACTAAGATAGTGTAACAGCCCCGACCTCTTACTGTCGATATTGTTCCACACTTAGTCGCCCCGTTCGACGGTGGGTTTTACCTCAAAAGGCCTCGACACTAAGTAAGGAGTCTTAGCCCCTCATAAGGAAGCTAAGGATCTGCCACCCAACCGATGTGGGATGTAACATTCCACCCCCCTTACATGGCAGCCGTCCTCGGCGACGTGCCTCATTCGGCGATCTGGCCGGAGACTCTGTCGGACTAGGTGGTCAGCTCTGATACCATGTAACAGCCCCGACCCCTTACTGTCGATATTGTCCCACACTTAGTCGCCCCGTTCGGCGGTGGGTTTTACCTCAAAAGGCCTCGACACTAAGTAATGAGTCTTAGCCCCTCATAAGGAAGCTAAGGATCTCCCACCCAACCGATGTGGGATGTAACAGATAGTTAGGAACACACAATTTTTAACACGTCTTATTCACCAACAATAGAAGCCTGATGAGTGTGAGGTGTTCGAAAGACATTTTCACATGAAGATTTTAAACATTCTCAATGTCTTGTGATGCATTCATAACATTTATAACTTCTATAACATTCACAGCGTTCACAATAAAGTGTGGAAACATACATCATGAATACTATGCCCCCTTAAAGCTATATATTTTCTAAGTTAAGAAAATCTTACAACTTCTAGATCACCATCTATTTTTACAACTCTGGGATCATCATCCGTTTATGCAACTTCTGAATCATCCTCTGTTTGAACTCATTCAAATTTATTTGAACTTCTTCAAACTAGCCTATGTTACATGCTACTATTACTAAGAACATAAATAACACGCAAACCATATTTATAAATTTATATAAACATAGCCGACACGTATGACACAATAAAAAAAATTAAACTAGGATCATACTATTCACGATGCATAACATATAATATCAACATATCATAATAATGCACATTGAACTTTAAAATAAATCATAACACTATGCACGACAATTACACCCAAG